>JAQQSW010021053.1:0-10734 GCA_028646575.1 Pseudocheirus occidentalis | reverse complement strand
GAACTAGGTTTGGAAAACTTTAGAGGCCTTCAGAAGTTACTAGAGAAGTGTTTAGTAATATACTTAGCTAAATGTATGCCCATGTTGATTCCTTTCCACATCCTAAAGCAAGAGGGGAGTTGAACAAATGAAGTTAGGGAAAAGAATATTTTCTCCTGATTAATATATATATATATTATAAATATATATTATAAATATATATTATAAATATATTATAAATATTCTTTCTATTTTATCTTTTTAAATCTTTCTATTTATCAGAATACACCCACAAAGAAAATAATTGCCTTCCTAACACAAAACAATGTGGCAGATGCAGAAAGGGGGCTTCTGTCACTCTTTAGTATCATAAGAGGTTATGTTAAAGGTTTTTCATAAATGCAAAATGAGGCAAAAAGGTAAAAAAAAACCCCAAAGTTGAAAATTACTGAGAAACCTTGTTGCAAAACTATGTTATCATCTTTTATGTATCGATTTCACATTTAGTAATTAATTATTATTATACAGAGAGTCAGGGTGGTATACTGGAAAGAACACTGTATTTGAAGTCAGAAGACCTGGGATTCAATTCCAGGTAACACTTAATTATTATGTTTTGTTATTCTGAGTTTTACAAACACTAAGAAACATGAACATTTCTATATAAAAAGAAAAAAAGAGAATTAAATATACAACTAAGAATCTCTAATACAACTAGCTTGTATTTAACAAATATATGCATGAATATACACATACAACAAATTCAACAGTTTCAAAGCTGTCCTACTCTGATGACAATCATTTCTTTTTTTTATATCAACACCAAGCACCCATTCCTATTCAATCACCTCTCAAAAATATTTTTAAAACCTTTCCTTGTAACAAATAATCATGACCAAGTAAAACAAACCCACATATTAGCTGTGTCTCAAGTTGTATGTTTCATTCTGCATCTCTAGTGTAACACATGCTTTATCATTGTTCTTGAGTCATGGTGAGTCATCACACTGATCAGTTATTAAGTTTTTCTAAGTTGTTTTTATTTACAATGTTGTAATCCCCATTCAAATTGTTTTCCTGGTTCTGTTCACTTCACTGTGCACTCAAAGGCAGGAATGAAACATCAACTCATGGAACATTTGGTCATTTACTAAAAATGATTTACAATATCACTATGAAATTCACTTTAGATTATGCATCAACATCTACATCAGAGCATGAAGAAAAATTCAAGCAAAAGTTAATAAAGAGTCTTCAAATTAAATAACAATATACTTTGAAAAGGTTTGGGGAGAAAGATAATGAATTCAGTTTTGAATATGTTGAGTTAAAGATGTCTTTGGGACATCCAGTTTGATATAGAGATATCCAGCAGATATTTGGAAATTCCCTTAATGACCAAACTCCTCCCAGAGATAAGATCTATTTTTAATATCAATATTCTACTAGTGCTGTGTAGCTGTGGGTCATGGTACACTACAGTCTCTGAAGAATTAAAAACATCCAAAACAGAAATCATCTTCTTACCCTCCCACAGCCCTCCCTTCTTCCAGACTTTCCTATATATTCTATTCCCCCCAGGCACCCAAGATAATAAGGCACTCCTTACTCACACTCATACAACACATTTAATCTGTTGCCAAATGTAATCATTTCTCCCTCCAAACCATCTCTCACATACTTCTTCCTTTCTAGCTGTGTGACTCTGGCAAGTCATTTAACCTCTGTATGCCTCGGTTTCCTCAACTATAAAATGGGGGTAAAAATAATGACATCTCCCAGGGTTGTAAAAACAAAGTGAAATAATATTTATAAAACACTTAGCACTTAAGTACTAAGAATAACTTAATAAATGCTTATTTCCTTCCTTTCTTCTTGCTGTTCCTCACACATGCCACTCCATTTCCTCCATGCATTTTCACTGGCTTTCCCCCATACCTGGAGAGCTCTTCCTCCTAATTTCCACTTCTAGGCTTCCTTTGCTTTCTTTAAGGACAAGTCACATCCTACCTACAACAAGAGACCTTTCCTAGTCTTCTGTATCTTCCCCACCACCCACACAATCAACCCCTAGCTCCTTCCCTCTAAGACTATGTTCATTCACACTTTATCCCTTGTATGTGCACAGTCTGCCAGTTGGCTCCTCCATTAGAAGGTGAACTCTTGGTGGACAGGAGCTATGTTTATCTTTCTTTGGATCCCCAGTGCCTGGCACACAGCAAGTGCTTAATAATGCATCTTGACTGACTGATTAACATGATACAAGGAAAATTAATTGACCTTAAACCTAAATATGACTTTGAGCCCATGTAAATGCTGAATTTTTGAACAAACACATGGTAAACATATAATGATCACAGTTGATTACAGTTCTTTTGTTGTTGTTGTTAACCTATGCCTATTGATCTTCCCTTAAATCTCAGCAAAATTCCTACAAGTCAACAAGATGAAAATCAATTTAGGATCAGAAGTAGTATTATATCCTGAAAGAGATCTGACCCTTTGCATATATAATGCATCACCAGAAAGAAAAGTCAAAATCCAATTTACTGTGAGGATATTCAAAATAAAATGACTAAAAATAGAGACTGAAGTAAATTGCTTCATTAATTCAATTCACAGACATCACTGAACTTATTACTTTACTTACTAAAATACAAGTAATTAGGAAAGGTACAGTGTAATATAATGGGAAAACTGTTGGTCTGGAATCAGAGAAGCTGGGTTCAAGTATTACTTAACTATTTATGTGACCTTACACAAGTCATTTCAATTCATTGAGACTCAATTCTTCACCTCAAGAATGAGGGGGTTAAACTAGGTTACTTTTAGTTCCCTCAAAGCTCTGAATTTACTCCCAGTTCTCAAATGAAGATATTTACCTTTTGATACATAATAAATGAGTGCCATTAAGGACTGAATAAGTATTCAGAGTGGCCTCCCAGTGAAATCAAACATTTACTTGCTAAATATTCATCTAGGCCCTACCACATATATGGTACTATGCTAAGATAACTAGTGACAAGACAGGTCAGATTAAGAAAGGGCAAGATCAGGAGTCAAGGATGACTTCAATTCAATTCAATAGACATTTATCAAGTGTTTAATATGTGCCAGGCACTGTGCTAAGGCTGGGGATACAAATAAAAAGAAGAAAGACACTCTCTGTCCTGAAGGAGCTTGCAGTCTAATGGGGGATGACACCACAAAAAAGGAAGCAGGATGAGGTAAGAGGACACTATGGGGTCCCCAGTACGGGGCTGAAGGGTCAGCTTATTCCATGGAGCACAGATCAAGCAGAACTGAAAGATAGAAAGTGCAGTGATTTAAAATGCCAAAGTCCGGCTCTATAGAAAGGAGAGTTTTGGGTAGAGTTTAGTGTTCCACCGCCAGTTCTACAATCAGATGGGAAGAGGAGGCTGATGGAGTTGGGAAGGCATTAAAACATTAGCAATAAAACATGTTGTTCCTCCTTCCTAAGATGTCCTCCTAGTTCTTTTCTTATCCATATTCTACCAGTTAACTCTTCAAGGATCATTTCAAGTCCTTTCTCCACCAAACCATCTCTAACACCTTTAGCCCATACTATTCTCTTGCTTTCCTAACCTCCCATCAGTATCTTTGTGTGTACTACACATTTGCTTGCATTTTCTTTTCTCTAAGTCTTGTCTGATCAAGTAAACTGTAATCTCTTTGAGAGAAACTGCAAGAATAGTGTCAGGAAGGTTAAATTCCACAGTGAGTTGTAACTAACAAATGTTGATAAAGATAAAGAAGGATTTTTTAAAGCTATGTTCTGAGTAAGAAGAATGAAGAAAGATCGACTTCCCTGCATGGGATGATGATATAAGATTAATAAATGACTGAGAAAAGGAAGACCTATTCAATTCCTATTTTGCTTCCATCTTCTCCAACAATACAATTATCTTCAACTGCAACACAAAAAACATTGAAAGTGAACTGCAGCTTAAAGTAACAAAGAAATGTAAACAATTTATTAGGGGATGGTTGAATAAACTGTGATATGTGAAAATAATGGAACATTTTTTTCTGTAAGAAATGATAAAGTATGTGGAATTCAGAAAAATATGAGAAAACCTGTATGAGCTGATGAAGAATAAAGCAGAATCAAGAGAACAACATGTAAATAACCAAAATAACGTAAATGAAAACCACACTGACAAACTCTGTAATGACTAATCTTGGCTCTGAACAAAGGATATAAAATATTTCCTCCCTCTTGGTTGTACTTAACTTCCTTTTCTATTAGGCTTCAGTGGTAAGGGAAGGGATTATACCAAGAAAGGAATATGAAGTTAAAACAAAAGTCATCAATTATACTTTTTTTTCTTTTTGGAGAGGGCAAAGTAGGGTAATTAGGGTTAAGTGACTTGCCCAAGATCACACAGCTAGTTTTTTTGTGTGTGTTAAGTGTCTGAGGTCATATTTGAACTCAAGTCCTACTGACTCCAAGTGCGGTGCCCTATTCACTGTGCCACCTAGCTGCCCCTATACTTTTTAACTGAGTGAATTTAAAATAACTAAAAACAACTCAAGATGGCTCAGGAGATAAGAAAGCAATTAGGTGCTTTTAAATGAATTCAACTGTTTACATCTCAGAATGTTCAAAGAATTTATAAAGTTTACACTTTAATAATTCGAGAAACATGATCTCACTGGGGAACACAGGTGGGTGTTGTCTCGAGAAACACAGCTCAGAACCAATTCATACTTTCTCTTCCTGTACAATGCTTATCCACATACTTTTCAGAAATATACCCAAAGTAATAGAGGTAAATGATTTCCAGCCTTCTCAAATATAAAAACCCTTTTTAAAATTTTCAGGAAATTTCTCAGATTCCTGAAATAGTAGTAGTAGTACTATTACTATCAGTTGATTAAGGAAATGTAAATGATAAAAATATTAGATGAATTTGGTAATATTTTAAACTTAATGTGTTTTATTCATTATAATGGAATCTACATAAGAAAATAGCAATACATGGATGTGGGGAACATTAATAAGTCTACAGAGGTAAATCTGTTTATTTACTATAGTGGATCCTAACAAGATGACTGATGCTATTTTGTACCATTTAACTTCATGCTCTCATGCTTGTGCCATGAATAACTAAACCATTTATGCAGTCACATATATTGTAGATAGTATCTTTTGTGATAATTCTCAAGCTTAAATCATTGTTCATAATATTTTCAGTCTTCTTATGCCCACTATGTATCGTTCTCTTGCCCTTTGGGTCACCAATAATTCTAATTTTTTTTTTACATTTCAATTTATTTATTTACTTCAGTTTTCAACATTCTTTTTCACAAGATTTTGAGTTCCAAATTTTCTTCCCATCTCTCCCCTCCCCTGTATCCCATGACAGCATGCATTCTGAGTACCCCTTCCCCCAATCTGCCGTCCCTTCTATCACCCCCCTCCCTTCTCTTATCCCTTTCCCCTTCTATTTTCCTGCAGGGCAAGCTAGATTTCTTTTTTTTTTTTTAATAGTTTAGCAAGCATTTATTTATTTATTTTTTGGAGGAGGAAAGGCTAGGCAGTTGGGGTTAAGTGACTTGCCCAAGGTCACATGGCTAGTTTTTGTGTTAAGTGTCTGAGGCTGCATTTGAACTCAGGTCCTTCTGATTCCAGGGCTGGTACTCTATTCACCACGCCACCTAGCCACCCTGCAAGCTAGATTTCTATACCACGTTGTCTCTGTATCTCATTTCCCAGCTGCATGTAAAAAAATTTTTAACATTCATTTTTTTTAAAATGCTGAGTTCCAAATTCTCTCCCTTCCTCCCTCACCACCCACCCTCATTGAGAGGGCAAGCAATTCAATTTAGGTTATACACGCAAAGTCATGCAAAACACTTCCATAATAGTCGTGTTGTGAAAAACTAACAATATCTCCATCCTATGCCTCTCCCCACTTATTCTATTCTTTTCTTTGACACTGTCCCTCTTTAAAAGTGTTTTCTTCTGATTACCCCATCCATAGTCTGCCCTCTCTTTTATTGCCCTACCTCTCTTATCCCCTTACCTTCCCCCCCCCCTCCACTCTCCTGTAGGGTAAGATAGATTCCTATACCAAATTGAATGTGTATGTTATTCTCTCCTTACACCAAATCTGATAAGAGTAAGATGTACTCATTCCCTCTCACCTCCCCCCTCTTTCCCTCTTCTGTAAAAGCTTTCTTGCTTTTTTCATGTGAGATAATTTATCCCCATTCTACCTCTCCTTTTCTCCTCTCAGTACATTCCTCTCTCACCCCTTAATTTTACCTTTTAGATATCATCCCTTTATATTCAACTTACCTGTGCCCTCTGTCTATATATATTCCCTCCAACTAACCCTAAAAATGTCTAATGAGTTATAAATAACATCTATCCATGTAGGAATGTGAACAGTTCAACTTTAAGTCCCTTATGATTTCTCTTTCCTGCTTGCTTTTCCATGCTTCTCTTGAGTCTTGTATTTGAAAGTCAAGTTTACTATTTAACTCTGGCTTCTCAAGAATGCATTAAATTCCTCTATGTTATTGAATATCAATTTTCCCCCTCACTGATTACACTCAGTTTTTCTGGGTAGGTAATTCTTGGTTTTAATCTCAGCTCCTTTGACCTCTGGAATTATCATATTACAAGCCCTCCAATCCCTTAAGGTAGAAGCTGCTAAATCTTTTGTTATCCTGGTTGTGTTTCCACAATACTCAAACTGTTTCTTTCTGGCTGCTTGCAATATTTTCTCTTTGATCTGGAAATTCTAGAATTAGGCTATTATATTCCTGGCAGTTTTCCTTTTGGGATCTCTTGCAAGAGGTGGTCAGGGGATTCTTTCAATGTCTATTTTACTCTCTGGTTCTAGAATATCAGGGCAGTTTTTCTTGATAATTTCTTAAAAGATGGTTTCTAGGATCTTTTTTTAATAATGGCTTTCAGGTAGGGCAATAATTTTTAAATTATCTCTCCTGGATCCATTTTCCAGGTCAGTGGTTTTTCCAATGAGATATTTCACATTGTCTTCTATTTTTTCATTCTTTTGGCTTCATTTTATAATTTCTTGATTTCTCATAGTCATTAGATTCCATTTGCTCCATCCTAATTTTTAATGAATTATTTTTTCCAATGAGCTTTTGGATTTCCTCTTCCATTTGACCAATTTTGCTTTTAAGGAATTCTTGTAATCATTGACTTTTTGGACCACTTTTGCCATTTGGTCTAGCCTATTTTTAAGGTGTAATTTTCGTCAGTATTTTTGGAGTGCTCTTTAGCAAATTGTTGATTCATTTTTCATTATTTTCTTGCATCACTCTCATTTCTCTTCCCAGTTTTTCCTCTACTTCTCTTACTTGATTTTCAAAATCATTTTTGAGTTCATCCATGGCCTGAGACCAATTAATACTTTTTCTTAGAGGCTTTTGATGTAAGAGCTTTGACTTTGTAGTCTTCTTCTGATTGTATGCTTTGATCTTCCTTGTCACTAAAGTAAAATTCTATATTCTGATTTTTTTGTTTGCTCATTTTCCCAGTCAATTACTTGACTTTTTAACTCTGTTAATATCAGACTCTACTTTCAGTATGGGGGGTATACTATCCTAAGCTTCAGGCATTTTGTGCAGCTGTTTTCAGAGATACTTCTAGGGACCTGTAAGTTTTCAGTTCTTTCAAGGTGGTATGGTCTAAGAAGAGGTGTTCACTCCTCTCCTAGTCTGTGCTTTGGTGTATGAGTGACCACAAATGCTCTTTTCTTTTTTTTTCACTCAGAATACACTTTTAATGCACACTTTTAAAAAAAGGATTCATCTTACAAATTGTTTTGCAATCCAAATATACAAAAACAAATAGTTTAGAAAATAAAAGCCAGTATAAAAAGACTGATTAGAACAACTAAAATAGTACAGGTTTCATATGGCTCTGATTTTACAATTTTCTTAAGAAATCTGTTCCTTCAGCTGGCTCCACTGTTCTGGATTTAAAGAAATACCTTTTCTACCAGGTTTCATTTCACCTTCCTGATCCATCCACTATTCTCTAATATCAATTAGGACTTTTCCTTTAAAGTCCCAAACACTGACATATCTCATTTTTCCAATCTGAAACGTATGATCATATCAGCTGCTACTTTTCTTGGATGAAGCTGGTGCTTTAGAACTTTCTCCTGTCTTTTACTTCTTTATGGGTTTTTCTGGAAGAGCTTGCTTTTTCCTCTTTTTTGTCAATTTTACTGTCAAAATCACTCCCAGACAAGCTTGAAAAAACAAGTTCCTTTGATTTGGGCATTGTTCTGTTCCTGTGGCCACACACTCTGCTGTTAGTTCTGGAGTTACAAATGCTCTTTTCTGCCCTGGAGCTGTGAGGAGGGTTCCCTCTCTACTGCTGCCACAGGCTCTGCTATGCCAGTGCTCTTCTTTACCCCAGGACTGCCACCCAGGACTGTGGCCCAGATCCAAGTATGGGAAAAGCAAGAGAGTTCTTCCTTAGTGCCAGCAATGAGACCCCTGTAATCTCCCTCTGACTAGTTGTTCAATCCCCTTACCATCCGTGGGCTGAAAGCTCTGAAACCAGCCACTGCCACTGCTGCCCCAGCTGCTACCCCAGGACTGTGCTAGGGATGGGGCGGGTCTGCACTCCCCTCTCACCTAGGTCTGACAGACCTTTTCCACTGAATTTCTAAGTTGTCGTTGGCATTTGTGGGCTGAAAAGGCTGGAAACCACCTCAGCTTCTAGTGATTCAGTCCACTGAGGCCTGCTCTGAGTTTGCTGGGGCATGGCCTATGCTGGCACAGCCCACAATGGACGGCAGCCCTCTCCCACCCTGGTGCAACAAACCTTTCCCATCAACCATTCAGGTTATCTTAGGCTAGAAATTTGTTTCACTCTGTCTTTTTGTGGGTTCTGTTGCTCTACAATTTGTTTAGCGTCATCTTTTTTACAAGTATTTGTAAAGTTTTGGAAGAAGGGTCAAATTAGTCCTTGCTTTTACTCCACCATCTTGGTTCTGTCCCCTAGCAATTCCAATTTTGCTGAGAAAACGATATTCTATAACGCACAACTATTTAGTATTACTAGAGAATACTGGTGTTAAAAGATGTGTTTTTTAAAAATAAATAACAAGAAGTAGCTTGGGCTCACTGAAAATGCTATTAAATTTCCTAAATGTGTTATAGCTCCAGTAGCACTATTACAACTCATTGCCAATCATCAAATCCTGTCCAAAATACCCATATGATGGCCAGTTCAATGAACTGCCATTCCAATCACATAAAATAATAATAGCCAACACTTGTCTATTTTAAGGTTCATGAAGTGTTTTGCACATATGATCTCATTTGATCTTCAAAACAACCCTATCAGTGAGTAGCTATGAAACTCACTAAGAAAACACTATAATGTTCCAGGGTTTAGTGCAATTCATACAATATGATCTACAAAGAGGAAAATTTCAAGAACTCTGTCAAATACAAGGAATTTCTTTTTCATTTGAACATTGTTCAGGACCTTCTCTAACTCTAGTGAACACATCTGACATATGTGTCTCTCTATCATTTTTGCTTTGATTGATATTAGTACTTAAAATAGTTAAGCAATATTTGAGGCTGTATCTATTAAGGAATCTCTTAGCATTATTGCTAGAGAAATGATCAGCACCACAGCTATGGACAGCAACTCCTGAGACCTGAAAAAGGAAAGCAGGCAAGTCACTCACTACATCTTGGTTATACTTGGAAGCAATGGCAAAAGCTAAAGATAGTGGGAATAACAAAGAGAAGGAAGGTTTGTAAATATTGCCAGTATATTTAGTCAAGTTGGTCTTTTATCCCTGTATTTTTTTTTATTTTTCTAGCAGACAATTTACATAAAATCCCCCTTTAATTTAGTGTGACAACTCCCCACAATAAACTACTTAAAGAGCAGCTTTGGTCAAGAATGGAATGAAATAGCCAATCAAAAAGACATCACTGCTGATTTTTTTAAACCAATACATTCACCAATTATGTTCAAAAAACAAAAACAAAACATCTGTAAGGGATATTTTCTCAGTTTTGACTTGTGGCAGGCTCTTTCCCAAGTTCATGCAAATGCTGGAGCTGCATTCTGTCAAGCGTCTGTCATGCTAGAGAAAGGAAACACAGCTTCACATGATTCGTAGCCCCTGGATCGAAGACTCTAAAGTCTTGAAATCCCAAATTGTCATTGCTCCATCAATGCCAGTGGTACAAAATTTGCGGCAGTCTTGCTTGTCCACTTCATAAATAGACACTTGGGTGATACTGTTTTGGTGTAGCGTGTCTAGAGCAGTATTGTGATCCTCAGTCGTGGCTCTCTTGTCCATGTTGCAGAAACGTTCCATAGCAGAGATGTTGCGCTGGATGCTCTGTTTTGGAATGTCTAATTTGGACATGAAGGTCAAGGAGCCGCAATCATCATAATTAAACAGCATTGGGCAGCAGTCATGGCCAGCAGCCACCACGCTATTCTCAGAGACAAATGACACACTCAGGAGTGGGAGGAACTCTGTTTTCAGCTGTGAAACCATCATGTTTTTGGAGTTGTATCAATAATGAGATATTCACAACACCCATGATGGTTATGAATATGTTGGTGTAGTTTTGGATCACAAAATATAGCAAACTCTCCACATGGAAGGCAGAACCAAGGTCTTTATTCAGAAACCATAACACTGAGTCCCAAAACCAGAAGGACAAGTCCCAAAACCAGAAAGCCAGAGTCATTATAATGGTCAC
>JAQQSW010021052.1:0-10734 GCA_028646575.1 Pseudocheirus occidentalis | reverse complement strand
TAATATTGAGACTCTCCTTGTTCTGAAGATTGTATATAATATTGTGAATTGTTGATACCATGAACATTGTACTGAATCTGATTTTGTAATGGAATAAACAGAGTGTTCACTAATACTGTGTAATCCAAATCTTAAAAGCTGTTCACAGTAGTATTCTCTCAGGAATCTACTGCTGATTGGCTTTACAAGAAGTTAATCTTTTCATCCAATAGGCTTTTTGAAAAGGTTCCCACTAGGTAGATAAGAGTAGGTGAGCTTTGAATTATAGTGAGGATTCACTAAAAACAGAATTTTTGTATATATTGGTAAAGAGAGGCTGGCAGGGGAAGACATATTGGATAGCGGTGAGCTATCAATATCATGACCATTATACATCCAGATTTGAAATAAGATAGAATGTATTATGCTTCATGGAATAAATTTTCCATATCTATTTCTATCTCCAAGAACCATCTTTCATTTAATGGGCTATAACAGATGTCACATTCAATTTTGGGGGAGGGACACCTGCCTTGGGAACATTTAATTTGTATATGGAAAAGTAGTCTAGTAGCAAAAGCCACAGAGATTATGAAGGTGTATGGAGGCAGAGATCAAGTTTTCTTATACTTGACCACCTTCTTCAGAAAATCACAAACACTGACAACAATACAGACTACATGCCACATAAAATTGCTATTGTGTTGGATATATTATTATCTCTAGGAAAATATTATAGTAAGTAAAAAGTCAGATATGGATATAACTCACATATAAGGGGAGGTGAGTTAAGTACAAAAGAAGGAACCAAGCAAAGCATTATTAGAAATTTGAGGTGAAAGAGAGCTTGCATTCAGGTTGGGGAAGATATTCAAAGGTGACCCATACGCACATCATAATGGAGGTCTTTTTGACTCCTTGCCCATCATCAATCAAGTGGGGTTTATAGGTGAGTGGCCTAAAATTGTTCTCTTGCTGTTCCCTTCCCTTAAAAATATAACATGTCTGAGGCACCCCCATTTTCTAGGGGAGAGCTAATTAAACATGCTCTGAATTAGAAAGGATCTCAAATGTTTAGCAACAGAGATTTGAACATTTTTGTATTTGAATTCCAGTATGTGATTGGTCACTCTTCCTCCTTTTGAAGAAATGTAGGCAGTCATAACATATACCTATTAAGTCAGCCAATTCAACTTCAGCAATCACATATAGACAAAGAACAATTGTGCTAATGGCAGGAATGAGGAGTGAAATGTTGTGAATTCTACAGTAACCTTCTAGTCTTGCTAACTGAGGCTGCCAAGATGGTAATTTTGTAAACTCTTACTGGAATCCTAGGAATGGAAAGGCATTATCTTACTCTTAAGTTTAAAAGGCTTAATCTCATGGATAACCTTAAAGGAATTCAAAAAACAGACTTAAAATACCTGAAAACTTCTTTATATATTCAGTTTCATATAGTTGGCAGAGGTCTGTATTATGAAAAAACATGTTCTACAGAAGAGAAGCAGTGTAACCATCATTGAAGATGAGAAGATGAGATTAAGGAGCTTGGGCCCAGCAGGTCACAGAATGGTAACATCATAAAAAAGCTATCATTGGCTTTATAGCATTAGAAAGCATGCATTTTCCTGGTCAGTTATCCCTTACATATGTGTCCCTCATAAAAGTTTGATGGGTATATGTGTCCCATACATATGCGTCCCTTTCTATGTATCCCCTGACCACATGTCCATTCTGTATGTTCCTCTCAAAGCGTGTCCCATGGGTGGAGTGAAACCCACATCTTTGGAAGAATGTAATTCTAGATGTAGGTGGAATCTTTCTTGTCACTTAATTTGCTTTCTTTTCAAATTGAGTGTATTTTGCTTTGAACTAGTTATGCTCCCCTCTAGCAAAGGAAACGAAGTATTATTGTGTAAACTTTGTTTTGAGAACACCCTAACCTACAAAATTTTACAAATATGGAGTAACTGTCATTGTAATAGGGACCCTGGTACTACCTGTAATTATAAGGACATTTTTATCATTGAGCCAAAATCGATTTATCTACAATACCAATTTTTGATCCTACATCTCTTGTAGGATCAAATTCTTGTATTCCTTTAAATTTCTTGTATTCCTTTAAAACTCAGCTTATTTTGACCTTTTCTTTGAAACATTCTTTGATTTCTGTGTGAAAATTTGATCTTGTTCTGGTCCCCCAGACTACCTCCTCTTCTCCTACTCAATGTATTAAGTTTTTGCAGGAAATATGTTTGCAAGGGAGAACCTGGAAGTCATACACAAACTATCACAAAGATCTAAGGAACATTATTTATAAATTTTTTCATGTATTAATAAAATTCACAACCTGGTCATATGTGCTGTATGAGGGGAAGCCATCCAGGAACTGCTTGCCAGTGTTCCAGTCCTATGATATGTAAATTTCAGATAAAAGCCAAATCTCCACAATTTCATAGCCGCAGAACATCAAAAAGATTCTGATCATTTTGGAATGATGACTTTGAAGTTTCACCAATAACTTTAAGATGATTTGGATATGTTAATTAACTTAATGAACTAACCCCAAGTTTGCACAGAAAAGAAATGGTTTTCCCCCCAAAAAATGAATAAATTTGACCTTAAACTTCTGTCCCCTGAGTACTCATACATCTCCATCTGGGCGCATGCTTCTTTGTGCTTCCAACTCCAATCCAGTTTCCTCTGCCTTTTCCCCTAACCACTCTTCCTCCTTCACCATCACATTCCCCCATCCCTGAGTCAGACCACCTGTCTCTATATAGCCTCCCCACTTTTTGTTGCTTAGCTCTGTGTCTTATTAAAGTATAATTATTGTCACTGTCAATTGTGGTCTTTCTTAATGAGCTACCAAAGAACCAAGCATGTCTGTTCCTATTTCATAATTTTATAAATTAGTGCGCAATTCAATTCCTCTCCCATCCCTCATGCTATTCGTGTCCTTCCCCTCCTCAGTTTACCTTGTATGATACTCTTTAGTTTATGTATGATAATATACACTATTTTTTCCAAGGAAAAGTCTGCTGGTGGGACTAGAGATTTCTTTGTTACCCTTTACTTCTGCCTCCTCTTCTTTGATGAGTTCCTAGAGGAATATCCCATCTCAGCCAGACTAATTTCTTCATTCCTCTCCTGATGCTCCTCCTAACTCTGCAGATTTGTCCATGTCCCAGTAACCAACTGCTATCATGTGACTATAGGTGCAGTAATACTACAAGATGAGAAATCCCATCCCCTAGAGAGGTCATCCTATATCTCTGTTTAAATTAGAATGGGGCAAGTTGGGCCAGAGGAGAGTGTTATCACAACTATGGGATGCCGAGGATCTGGACTAAGGCTTGGTGGAGGGGAGGGGGAGATCAAGGAGACTAGTGTATGGTAATGAAGGATCAGAAAACATATCAGGAGAAAGCACATGATCTTCCTGAGGTAACTCTGAGGCAAATATCCACCATTCTGCCCTCATTATATCTCTGAACATATCTTAGTTTCTAAGTCATAGAGCCTCTGAATACACTTAATTCATCTTCCCTTATGAATTCTTTGCCACTACTATAGGTCAAATCCCATTACAAGCTACTGGAATAGAACTATAGGCCAAAGAAATTTTCAAACATCAGCCCATTTATTTCAAACTGCTTTCATCACACACCACTCCACTGTTGTAAGTACATTTTAATGTTTCTGGGCCTTCACTTCCACCTAAAATACAAATATTTCCATTGGCACTGCATCAACGCCATGATGAGTCCACAGATCTTAAAGCATTTGACAAAACAAATATTAATTCTCAGCAGGTTTTCATTTTATAAAAGAGAAAACTAAGATGTAGGTTAGTTGAGTGTGAAGGCTTATTGAAAGAGAGTTAAGTTGACGTTTTTCTCCCTGAAGTGATAGAATTAAAGGCAAAAGAAAAGAAGAGGGAGGGGAGGGGAGGGGAGGACAGGAATGATGAAAAACAGATGAAAGAAAGCAAGAGGAAGGAAGGAAGAAAAAAGAAAAGTACAAGAAAGGAAGGAAGGAATAACGGAAGAAGAAAGAACATTTTGAATCAGTTATGCAGAGAAATGAAAGAAAATCATGCTATTGTTAATCTTAATAACAGTAAAATGAATAGTAATAGTAATAATGATAATTATCTGCTGTTAATGTTTATATTTATGGATGATGATAAATTAAAGCCCGCGTTAGCTTGAGTGGTAACCATTTCCTAGTTATTCATCTTTATCACAATTCTCAACAGCAACAACAATAACAACAATGACTAACACGATCTTTCCTTACTGCAGTGGTGATATTAAGGTGAATAGGGCTAATTCTATGACTCGATTTTACAGGAGTGACAAAACTTCTTGTTATCTAGCTACCCTTCCCTCTCAGTGTTATATCTTTACCCACTGAGAAAAACTGTCTATACAGTGAGGTGTGTAGGCTGCAAGTATAGTACAGATCTTATCATTTCAATTGATTTCGTTAGTTACTATCATTTTTTTCCTGTTAGCATGCTCTCAGATCTTAGTATTTTTCAAAGAAGTATCTATTTATTAAACAAAAATATTTATTAAGTATATTCTATGTAATACATCATACTAGGGAGGGGCATAGCCAAGATAGTGGAGTGAAAGCAATACCCCAAACTCCTTTAAATATCTCTAAAAATTGAATTTGAACAAATTCCAGAGTGACAAAATCCACAAAGAGACAGAGTGTGGAAAATTTCCCTCCCAGGACAACCTAGAAGGTTGACAGGAAGGGTAGGTTGCACAGGCCTCACAGAAGAGCCCAATCTAGTATGCAGGCTGCACTGGTGCAGACCCAACCAAAGCTGGAGCAGGACCCAGGGAATGGAATTTCTGGCAGCAGTTGTGATTTCCAAACCTCTCAGTGCAGGAGTGGGGTCTGTTGGAACTGAGTTAGAGAGAAGCACTTTCCTTCACAGGGCATGCTGCAGGGGCAATAGCTGCTTCTGGGGCTATCAATCCACAGACTGAATGTTTAAAAGTCACCTATTTAAACTTCCAGAAGCCAAGATGGTAATCAGTAAGTCACTCTCACCCTCCCTTATAGACTTTGAAAAACCCAGAGAATATTACTCCAAGGGAAAAGTTAGAAGATTGGAGACAGAAGAAACATGGGGTACAGTCATCTTTTAGCTTGGGAAGATAGGGAGATTAATGGGAAAGGTCTTTCTTGCTGTGGTTGAATGGAACCAGTACAGGATGGAAAGCATCCTAGCAAGCCAGCAGCCAGCCGCACCTCAGCAAACTGTAGGAGATCCTGATCCTCATGGTGGTGGAGCAGGCAAGCACCAACACCAGGCACATACCAGCCACCATCACCAGCTCCAGCTTAGCACCAAATCAACTACCAGACCACTACAACATCCAGCTGCCAGCACCTGAGACCCAAGAACAGAAAACCAGACCCCTGGCCCACAGCACAAGGAGTCTGTGACAGACGGCCCCAGAAGCAGAGATCAAATTTGAAAGCCAGAAAAAAGTCAAATACCATGAGCAAGAAGAATCAAAGAAAAACAATGACCATAGAAAATTATCTTGGTGACAAGGAAGGTCAAAGCACAAATTCAGGAGAGGATAACATGTTCAATATACCCACAAGTAAAATCTCAAAGGGGAATATGAGCTGATCTCTAGCCCAAAAACACCTACTTGGAAGAACTCAAGAGTGATTTTAAAAGTCAAATAGGAGACATAGAAGAAAAAATGAACAATTTCTTTAAAAATACTATTGATGGAATGGAAGAAAAAAAAAAGAAAACAACTCCAGCAACATTAGAATTAGCCAAATGGAAAAGGAAGTATAAAAGCTAACTGAAGAAAACAATTCATTAAAAAATTAGAATTGGACAAGTGGAAGCCAATAACTCTGCAAGATATCAAGAAACAAACAAAATTGAAAGAATGGAAAAAACAGAAGAAAATGTAAAATACTATATTGGAAAAATAGCTGACCTGGAAAATGGGTCCAGGGGAGATAATTTAAGAATTATTGGTCTGGGGGGGGGGGCTAGTTGGCACCGTGAATAGAGCACTGGCCCTGTAGTCAGAAGGACCTGAGTTCAAATCTGGTCTCAGACACTTAACACTTACCAGTTGTGTGACCTTGGGCAAGTCACTTAACTCCAATTCCCCTGCCTTCCCCCCTCAAAAAAAATTATTCATCTGAGAGGTGTGATGAAAAAAAGAGCCTCTATAGCATCTTTCAATAAAATCATCAAGGAAAACTACCCTAAGGTCCTAAAACCAGAGGGTAAACTAGTCATCAAAAGAGTTCACTGATGACTGCCTGAAGGAGATCCCAAATTGAAAGTGTCAAGCAATACTGTAGCCAAATTCCAGAATTATTGGATCAAGGAAAGAATACTGCAAGCAACCAGAAAGGCAGAAAATCTGATCTTCAAATACAAGACAAGACATCATACTAGGCCCTGAATATTTGGGGAGGAAATGTTCTAACCCTAAATCATGATCTTCTACACCAGTTGGTCCCCTCTAAGTCCATTCTACCTAGTATAGGATCACAACCACTTTCATGCTATTCCTAGGGAAGCTTCTATCACAGATGCTTTTAATGCATTTGAATTTATTTAATCTTTAACAAATTCATCTTACGGCGTCACTGATAAAAACGAAATAAAATAAAATTGAACTCAGAAAAATTCAGCAGCATAGAAATTCCAACCTGACTGTCCAGTAATCATAAAAGTCTATAATTTATTTAAATAATTTAAAAGGGGGAGGGGAGCCTGAATGAAAGTAGTTACAATTTTACTGAGGACTCTGAGTCTCATCCTGATCTCTTTAAGGCTAGAATGTATGGAGAGCCCTTAGCTGAAATGTTTGGCCAAGAGCAAGAAATCCTGTAGAGTCCATAATGTCTGTCTGTCCAGGAATTAGTAAGAAAAATGCTTCGGTAGCATCCACCCTAGTACTTTGTCCTACTGTTTTTTTGGCTCCCTTCCCTTCCTCATTAGAACCCTCCATTACCCCCTTTTGCTTCCATGCTCACTGTAATGGAAAATATAAATCCTGCTGCTTTTTCCCTCATTCTCTTCTGCCATTATGATCATCCTTATATAGACCCTCAGATTGTTATACTCATTCTCACCCCTCAGTTCTATACCTGAAAATTAGAGAGGCTACAGTGATTTAATGGAATTCATCAGAACAGACACAGATCCTTCTTTTTATTTCATGATTTGTTGGTAAACCTCTCATTTGTGGGAGTTGAATACTGAAGGAAGCAGAAGTGATTGTGGGTGTTTAATGCAACTTTAAATGGATTCATCTAAAATTTACATCAGTTACTATATTTTTATACAATAAAAAGTGAATAACTAATCTCCAGTCTTTTTTTCTTCTTCTTAATAATAGGTATACATTAGAAGAAGAGCCAGTGCATAAAAATAATAGAGCCAGAGTCGGAAGAAAACTTGAAAAGTGAATGATGGAAAATCAGACTCACTTGAATGAAGTTCACTATTCTCCCTCATCCACTGGGGTTTACACAGTTTGGCATTTGTAAAGGTTTACAAGCAAAAGCTAGCTGCACCCAGAGCTGGCTATATTGCTGAAGGTATTATTGTTTATACGAGAATAGGACTATCTGGCCTTCAATTCCCAATTCTCCTACATTGAGACTTGTAAGTAACTCACAACAATTCTCTTCTGATAAAAACACAAACGTTTCAAGAGCACTTGACCATTTTCAAAGTACTTTTCCTTCTGTTATTCTATTTAACCCTTGCATCAAGCCTATGAAATAAATGAGGTAGATACTGTTAGTATCTCTTCTTTATAGGTGATGAAATAGAGGCCCAGAGGCAAACTTGTTCAATTTCACATAACTAGTAAGTAGTAGAAATGATCATTGTTACAGTTTTCTTTTTGCTAATTTACTAGTGTTCATTTTTGTTGTTGTCTATGGTTGTTCAGTCATTGTAGTTGTGTCTGACTCTTCAGGACCCCATTTGCTGTTTTCTCGGCAAACATGATGGAGTGGTTTGCCGTTTTCTTTTCCAGTTCATTTTACAGATGAAGAAACAGGCAAACAGAGTTAAGTGACTTGCCCAAGGTCACACAGTATGTGTATGAGGCTGAACATGAACTCAGTTCTTCTGGACTTTAGGCCTGATGTTTTATCCATGGTGTCACCTACCTGCCCAATGTATGTTATACATTTTATTCCTTTTTGTTTTGTGGCTCTGTGTGTGTGCATGTGCATGTGTGTGAATGTGAGTGTGTATGTTTTGTTTTATACTGCATATATGAATGCAGAGTAGTTGATTCAACAAGCAAGAAAGTGTCAAGCACTGTGGTGGATTCTGGGAAAACAGAGACAAAAAAAAGTCTCCACCCTCAAGGAAGTAGAGGAGTGAAAAGACCTGAGCTCTAACTCTATGTCAATATTTGTGGGATTTTTGTGCAAGGCATAACCCCTCTGAACCTCAATTTTCTGATTTGTAGGAATGAGAAACTTGGCCTACATTGTCTCTAAGGTTTCTTATAGCTCTTTACTTCTGATCATATAATCTTATAAAAATTCTGCTTAGGGCAAAGAGATTATTAAAACTTGAAAGAAGAGAAGAATTTCAACAGGGATGGAAGGAACACCTTATATAAGTGAAAGACTATACAAAAAATTTCAGAGGTTTATGCGTGGAAGACAACATTGAGGAACAAGTAGAAGTCCATTCGGATTGAAGTTATGATGATTAGTGTCAAATAAAGGTAGAAAGGCACATTGAATCAAGATGGGTATGGGTCTTCTATGCATATGACTTTAATGCACTGATCTTTTCTCCTATATTTTGACAATTTTTCACACTGACACTTTTAGGGTAAAAGTATAATATTTAAAATGGTTTGTAACTATGGTCAGCATATTGCTCAATCCCTTACACATAGCAAGTTCTTAATAAGTGCATTTTACTAGAAATGAATTGAAGTGGTCACTATTTGGAACTTCCAATGCCATGGATTTCTTTTCTGGCATTTACTCAATTGGTTCCCCTAGATAGACACATATTTATACAATTTTGAAGATCTTTAATTCATTGCAAATGTGATCAATGTTTCTTGGGAGTGGTGGAGGGATAGGAGAACACCATTCCAGTCTAGGCAGCTGGATAGCGTTGGTTTTCTGCTCTGAAATGGGAGGACCATTTGCATATAGGACAAAATTTTAGCATAGCATGTAAGGTACTTCACAATCTTGACTTCCGCGTCACTAAAATGAGGATTGTATTGAGGATACATATCCTCAATATGTACATATATATATATATATATATATATATATATATATATAACATGTATAATTATAAATGAGGATATATGACAATAATATAAATGAGGATAGTACAATACTACAAACATAGTATTGTACTAGATGCTGTAGTAAGATCTCTTCCAACTCAAAAAATGTATGCTGTGATAGCCCATTTAAAACGGACTGCCTCATGAAGCGGACTCTAAGCATAGTTATTTAGTGGACAAATTTTAGTAGACAAAATTTGTAGATAAATTTCTCAATACCCCTTTATTTCTTCATATCTCATCTCAGACACTTACTAGCTGTGTGACCTAGACAAGTCATTTTATCTGTTATCTCAGTTTCCTTAAATATAATTCTGGGTTGTTGTGAAGTTTAAATGAAGTAATATTTGTAAAATGCTTAGCACAATACCAGTCCTACCATCACTATGCAGTCTCTAAATAAATAATTATTCATTTCCTTTTCTATTTTAGTACTCTTTTCTTACTCTCAAAACTTCTTTCATGCAGCTTGTTTCTCTTGCCTGCCTATAACATGGTGATTTGAAGTCATGCATAGTCTAAGGTTTTTAGTCTCCTTAACTCACTATTAAAATCAGTTTTAAGATAACTGGCAAAAAAAAATCTGCTGTCTTAATTCAACCTTGCTGTAATTGATAAGTTATGAAATTAGTAACTGATAAAACCTTAACAACCCCTTCCTTCCCCTGAGAGGAGTAGAGGGGGGGAATTATCTGACCCCATGATTGAATTGGAATAGGGAACTTCCAATGAAGAAAGGTCCATAATGAAATAGAGCATAACTTTGTATTAGATAAGTATCTATGTAGCTAAGTGTAGCCAATATGTGTCAGAGGTGGGACTAACCTCAGACAGATGTCTGTTACATATCCAATAATATGTTCTACCTATCGTTTGCTTTTTTTTTTTAACAGAAATCTTTAATCTTGGCCCTGAAGGTCTAAATCACACACGATGAAGAATTTCAGTGATTCAAAGCAAGGATTCATGGAAAGTGTTTTGGAGAAAGACCAATCACTAATAGAAAGCATCATATTCTCATGCTTATTCTCATACAGAGAAAATACTTTAATAATAATTTTTGAAACTGTAATTTTTTAGTCTTATTCTTAGTGATATGGGTAAAATGGGCTATCCTGTTCTCTTTTCTACAAATGAGGGAACTGAGGCTGAAAGAGATTAAAGTGACTTGACCAAGACCATACAACTAGGATGAATCAGTTCTAGAATTAAAAACTGACCAGTCAGCTGACTTTGTAACCAGCCTTCTTTATAATGTATCACAAAGACTTTCATCAATATCTTAAAATTAATAAACCTTAAACCCTCTATCATAAGTAAAGGAGCCAGTGCTCAACAACAACAACAACAACAAAACAATCAGACACACACACACACACACACACACACACACACA
>JAQQSW010021051.1:0-10734 GCA_028646575.1 Pseudocheirus occidentalis | reverse complement strand
GGGGAGGGTTGCTGGAAGCACACACTTCTGTAAAGAAACAGGGACAGGGTAGAGAATACAACAAGGGGAGGGTGAGATAGGAAGGAGGGACATATAATCAGTCTCTCACAATATGTCCATTGTGGAGATGTTCTGCATAACTATACATGTACAGCCTGTATTGAATTGCTTGTCTTTCTGGTCAGGATGGATGAGAAGGGAGGAAGGGAAAGAATCTAGAATTTAAAGTTCTATAATCAAATGTTAAATATATGTATGTATGTATATATACATATATATATATACACACACACATATATATATACATATATATATTTATGGTTATTATTAACTACATGCAACTGGGAATTAAGATATACAGGCACTGGGGTAGGGAGATCCATCTTGACCTACTAGAAAGTCAGAGGTGCGATGGAGGAGGACATAGGAGGGAGCAGATTGGGGAAGGGGTGTACAGTGGGATGGCTGTTTTGGGGTGCTGGGTGGGGGAAATATGGGGAGAAAATTTCTAACTCAAAATCTTGGGAAATGAATGATGTAAACAAGAAAATAAACTAAAAATAAAAATAAATAAAATGGAAAACAAAAAAACAGAAACAAAAAAAATCCAAAGATTCCTATGAACCTGGACACTTTTATTAAACCCTTCCAACCTCTCAAAGGTGGACCCCCAAAAGGATCCTATTTTTCATGTATAAAATTACACAGGTCACCCCAACAAGCAGGGAAAGCAATGGAGCCTGAACATTCCAAGCCCTTAAAAAAGGTCTGTGGTGTCCTAAGGGAGGTAATTTAGTGGCGATAGTGATTTTTCATTTTCAAGAAATTTAAAGCTATAAGAGTTCTTTTAGCAAGATTACTAAACACACACCACCTTCACAACCAACCCCAAGTCATTTTTTTGCTATGTGACCTTGAAAAGATCACCTCCTTTCTGCATCTTAACTGACAAAGGCAGACCCTGAGCACAGGAATACTCATGATTAGTATTAAAAGGGAGATGCCAGCTTGTGAAAAGTCCCTTGAACATTTTAAGAGAGGCACTAGGAAGACATCTGGCTATTATCAACTTCCAGGTTTGAAATATACTTTGCCAAAGGGCAGCTTGGTAGAGCAGTAGATAGAGCCCTGGCTTTAGATTCAGGAGGACCTGAGTTCAAATCCAGCCTCAGACACTAGTGTGACCCAGGGCAAGTCACTTAACTCTGCTTCCTAAAAAGCAAAAACCTTTCCAAATAAGGCTGAATTGAAACCATCTCAAAGACCTTTCTTAAATTCCCAGGGGAAAAGACAGGATTATCTCCCTTGCTAAGGCAATCTAAAATGCCCTAACTCAGACATCTGGAAGTGCCTTATATCTATGCAAACAGCACCTCTGCTGGAGGCCTAGTCAGTGTGAGTGGGTTAATTCTGTAGCTTGTTCTTGGGAGACATAAAGAGGGAGGGAGTGTAGTCTTTCTCTTATGGGAATTAGTCTTTCAGCTTAGGACAGGGCTTCAGCTTTTCCTTCTAGTCTTTGGGTCCCAACCAAACAGACAGATTTTCCATCAATGCTTTAGCCTTCTCCCAATTCAACAGGAACCTGGGCAAGGGCTGTGGACTCCCCAACATGGGGTGGGAGAGATGACTTCACAGCCTGACACATTCTTTTTGTCTCTCCCAGCCCATGTGCTCAGCTTGCCTATCAGAGCCAGTGGCATTTCTCATCCAGACCTAGAGCTCTTTCTCCAAAGGTTCTTAGGAGTGAGATTTTTCCTTCTGGGTTCCTTCAGGGGAAACCTTTTCCCTGTGGAAAAAGACCATGGAAAAGTCTCTCCCTTGACTGTCTAGGAGCATGTGTGTGCGTGTGCGTGTGCATATGCACACATTTATTCTGCAGCTGCTGAGATCAGAAGCTAAAATCTGCTCCCGGTTAGAGTGTGTATGAAATTACAGCTATTGAGATCAGGGACTGAAAACCTTCTCTGGGATAGGAAAAATTAAAAGGGAAAGTCTAAGCTCCTAGTAAAAAGCTCCTAGGCCTGCATGGTTCCCTTTCCCTTCTCACAAGTCAGAGATGGAGGATTTCAAGGTCAATATTCGGTTTTAGCTTTCCCCTCCCTGCTCCTGGGCGTGCTGGAAACTGAAAATCCACTTGGGCTCTTTAAGGTAGAAACCCTAGGTAACTTAATGATGGAAGTGATAGAACGGGAGTTAGAGATGGAGTTGGGTTTATCTACATCAAGGAGGATCACCAACAAGATCTGGTCTTGGTTTTTCATAGAGATTTTTGTCCTATCACTCCTCCTAAAATATGCACCAGAAATCTTTGGGGGCCTTACTTTTTTTTTTTTTTCCATTTTCAAAATGAAGGAAGTGGATTGAATGACCTCATAAGTCTCCTATAAAACTCTGTGTTCTAGAGTTCTACATATTCTTTTCTGATCCCTCCATCTCTGGTCTGCTAGAGAAACAGTAGGGCTGATTCAGTTTGTTTTAAAATGAGGGAGTCACAGAGAGGGGTAATGATATACTTAGAGGAAAATTCAGGACATTACTATGTTCTCCTATGGGGAGAATTCAGATGGATTCACTTTCCCTTAAGCTCCTGGTGCCACTCTACAAGTAAACGGGTTCTCTTTGCCCTCTCACAGCTTTACATTCACAACCATGACCAGCTCAAGTGGCCTTAGGACAGTGGATGACTCTGGACTTTCTCTGTCCAGGAGTAATGGGAATGTCCCTAGAGTACCTCCCAGTGCCTGACATCCTGATTCTCCCTGGTGGTCTGTTAAAACTTATCTGTGAGTGTCGCTCACTTCCCTTTATCCTGTGAAGCCTACATGTCAAGGAGCATCTCAGCTTATCAGAATCCTTGAATCCACTTGGCAGGGTCCTACTGTCTCAGGGTCCCCATGGAGATAATCAAATGGGCTCTGCCCTCTGACAATACCATCTCTGCCTTAAGCATTATTCTCCCAGGCTCATGTCCTCTTTTCCTACTGGGAGATGGACCCTCTTAGGCTGAGGGAGACAGGGTGGTTTCTGGGAAACACCCAAGTTCTCCTTTTACCCTGTGAGTCAAATCCCACTCTGCCCATGCTTCTTGACCCAAGGCAGTACAGAATTGATAATCATTGCAAGCATTGCTATTGAGTTGTTCTGACAATGAAATGTGATTATGTCTGCAAACCTTAAAGATAGAGAAATGCTAACTACTATTATTATTATTGTTAAGAAGTACTATTAACTTTTCTCACTGCTCCTTGGCACTAGCTTCTCAATGTCAGAGAAGCAAATTGGATTTCATCTAGTTTATAATAAGTAATGGTGGCAATAATAATGGTAGCCAGTGTTTATACGGTGCTTCATTTTTAATGTTTCATTTGAACCTCACAACTCTGTGAGACAGGTTCTATTATCATCCCCATTTTACAGATGAAGAAACTGAAACTGAGAGTTTAAGTGACTTGCCCAGAGTCACACAGCTAGAAGTAGCCATGCTTTATGGAGAGGTTTCAGGTCCTTCCCTAATTTATGTGTCATTTCATTGTTCTATACCCTAAAGATTTGTACAGCCTTCAAAAATGTGCTCCCAAATCCTAAATTTCTCATATTTGCTATCACAGCCTTTTATCCAGCCAGAGTCCCACCTGTAGTCTACTTGAATATCTGCCCTAGTTGACTCAGAGGTTTTTGTTCGGTTATTTTTTTCTTTGGTTTGGGGGTTTGGGGGCTTGTTTGGGGCTTATTTTGGTCAGCTGACGTTTTTGCAAAATCTCATCTCAAAATTCTTCCTCAAGCTGCAGCAGGAGTTATTTGGCTCAAATTTAAGATCATTAGATTTGATTCTCCTCTCACTGGAAATGTCTTCCACTATATTTTGTAGAACAGCCCTTAATGGAGTTAATAAAGGATAGACTTTCATCATTGCCCCTTATTGCCCTCCAGAGGCCTTTACCAGTGGCCCCCTACTGGCCACAATTAATTTTATCAGCCCACTCTGCTCCAGTGCTCTCTTGGAGACCTGTGTTGTCCCCACCCTCAGCTTCAGAGAAACTATAAAAGCTTGTATCTAGCAGTCTTAAGTGCCAATTTTTTTTCCTAATTTCCTGTGGCATGCAAACAAACTGATGGACACCAACTGGCATTAATTACCATGTTAAATTCAGACACCCCTCTTCCCCCTTCATCCTGGCATTGGGGTTGTTGATGCTGAGAAGAGTAACTGAACATTTCTGTCTGTGGCTACCTGGCCTCAGTAAATTGCCTGGATGTTTCCACCCCCCAAACAAGCCCTTCTTCCTTCCTTTGCTCCTTTTTTCCCTTCTGACTAAATAATCCCAGTTATCTTCTTCAAATAGGGGAGGGATACCCCTGTGAGGGGAGAAAAGACCAGAATTAGAACCTGAGATGCCAGAACAGGAAGTCTAGTGGAAGGGACTGCAGGCTGAGAGTCAGGACATATCCCCCCTGCTTCTGGTGACTTTTGAGTGTCTGCTAACAGTTGTCACAGAGAACATGTAAGAAGATGCTGCCAAACAATGATTTGGAGTTTTCAAATTGTTACTTTGTTGATTAAGTAAGCACCTTCTACCAATACACATCAGCACTTGCTCAGCAACTTGGTCTAAAAGTTGGACGTGGGAGCACTGAAGGTAAATATTTTATTTAGTGTCACATGGCCAGAATGGGACAGACTTGGGCCTGGATCTAAGACTTTTGACTCTGAGGCCAATTTTCTGTGATGCCATAGAGCCTCTTGGTTTGGAAATATACCTTTATAAAGAGTTAATGAAACCCCTATGACATTATCAGTTTTAGGTTGACTCTATCCAAGCCAAGAGGAGTGGGCCTTGCCTATTCTTGGCATGTTTGACTGGGTGGAAATAAGGGATATTTGAACTGACTTCTTTAATCCTTCAACCCAGAGGATTTGAAATTTGTATAGGTCAAGGAAGAGAGGTAGTTGGGGGCATTTGGGGAAGGTAGAGCCTTTTGTTTTCTTAAAGTTCCTTCTAACTTCTTTATTTCTTCTTTCACTGCCCCCTTTCCTCTCTTTAGGACTCACTGGGAACCTGGCAGATCTGGAGAGACGTAAGCAGGTGTTTGGAAAAAACTTCATCCCCCCTAAAAAGCCCCAGACTTTTTTGGGGTTAGTGTGGGAGGCTCTACAAGATGTCACACTCATCATCCTGGAGGTAGCAGCAGTCATCTCATTGGGCTTATCTTTCTACCGACCTCCTGGTGGTGAAGAGGATTGTGAGTGTCTTAGAATTGGGCGAGATCCCAGGCATTTAATATTGGTTATTAATAAGCAATCAACACTTAGATTTTTTTCCCTGTCTACCCAGAATGGTTAGTTGAGGAAATAGGACTGATTAAGACTGCATTTGGACATTGTGTCCACTACCCAGTGAGGTTCGTTTCTTCCAGAGCATTCCTCTCTATGTCTTATTCTTCATGTCTAGTGACAAAAAGAATATTGCCAATCCCCCAAAGCCCTGCTCCTCAACAGTGCAAGCCCAAGTGCTTGGCATCATGGGAAGTTGTTCAACCTGTTGGGCAGAAATAGGCTGACCCCTTTGGATTCAGGTGGTTCTTGATGTATGGCCCACCTATCATCTTCATGGGTGCACAGTCTGAACTATTGAGTTTCTGGCTCCTTTCAGCTTAATACTGTGTTGGAGTAGGTGATAAATGGATACTTGGTTCCTTGTCCTGGGAGTCTGCCTACCTTCTTCCTCCTTGCCCTATCCCACCTCTCCCAGAGTGAAAGCATTAACTCCACTGACAGAGATAACAAGGACCTTTTAAATGACACCCCCCTCCTTTCTCTCTCTCCTTATGAAGTGGACTGTGGGCAACCCAAAACTGCTGAAACAGATGAAGGTGAGGCAGAGACTGGCTGGATTGAAGGCGCAGCTATTCTATTTTCAGTAGTCATTGTAGTGCTGGTGACGGCCTTCAATGACTGGAGCAAGGAGAAGCAGTTCCGGGGCCTACAGAGCCGTATTGAGCAGGAACAGAAGTTCGCTATTATCCGCAAGGGACAGATCATCCAACTGCCTGTGTTTGATATTGTGGTGGGAGATATCGCTCAAATCAAATATGGTGAGGATCACATGCTGTAGGTACCCCTCCCAGCCTACTGACTTTGTAAATGGGTTTCTGTTCTCCATAGCTAATACTAGTTATTTTTGCATCCCCCTTCAATTGTGGAAGCAGCTGGAGATCCTGGAATACTGCAAGGATACTTCTTGGGGAGGTTGCCTCAGTTGGAGAGTTGGAACTTGGGGTGAAGCACCAAGGGAGCAGTTGGGCAGAATAGGACCCAGACGTCCCGCATTCTCTTTTTATCTCTTTCTGTCATTCTCCATTTTCTCCTCCTCCCTCCTCCTTCTTTTTCTTCAGGTGATCTGTTGCCTGCAGATGGGATCCTGCTCCAGGGGAATGATCTGAAAATTGATGAGAGTGCCCTAACTGGAGAGTCTGACCATGTCAAGAAGACTGTAGAAAAAGATCCCTTGTTGCTTTCAGGTGAAGCTTTGGCTTTTCCACCCATTCCCCCATGGTCCCATCATTCTTCCTTGTCCCTGAAGACGTCCCTCTGCAGCCTATCTCTACCTCTTCTCTGGATTGCTATCACTGTGCCTCCCCAATGACTTTGTAATTAATAATAGCAAAAGGCACTGACTGTATGCCAGGCACCTTGTTGAGCTCTTTACAATTACGACTCTGGGAGGCAGGTGCTATAATTATCCCCATTATACAGTTGAGGAAACTGAGGGAGGCAGCACTCAAGGCACTTGCCCGGGGTCACTCAGCTACTAAGTGTCTGAGGCTGGATTGGAACTCAAGTCTTCCTGACTTTGGTCTTAGTCTTCTTTAGACTTCCTGACTCTATCCATTCACTGTTTTCCTGAGCTGCTTCAAGTCTCAGTAAATCCAGCAGCTTAGATGGAGTTTCTTTGATCCAATTTTCAAATGGTGTGTAGAGGTTATGTAGTCATCTCTCTTCCCTGCTGCCCTTTAGGCTACTCCCTTCTACAGTAGCCTTACCAAGTAGTCTCCTAAAGAATCAGTGGAAAAGTACCCCCTCTGAAGGCAGAGTTCTTAGGTTCAGACCCCACTTTTGCTGTTTCCTGCCCATGTGAACATTGGCAAGTCACTAAATTTCCCTGCACTCCAGATCCCTCCTTCATAAGATGAAAGGACTGAGCTCCTCTCTGAGTACCCTTCAGCTCCAGTCCTAAAATGGACTTGAGCACTTTCTGAAAAGATTGCTGTGGAGCCCAAAGATGGACCCTGGGATTAGCTTATTTTTGTCCTCTAAGGGCAAGAATATTGAAGGGAGCTGGTTCCAGTGAGGCCTTAGTGTTAGGTCGCTACAGAGAGCAAGGCTGGGGATATAGAAAGATGACTTTTTCTTACTCTTTCCAGGGACCCATGTGATGGAAGGCTCTGGCCGGATGCTAGTGACTGCAGTGGGGGTGCATTCCCAAACTGGAATCATTTTCACCCTTTTGGGGGCATCACAGAGTCAAGAGAAGAAGGAAAAACCCGGTAAGCCCCACCCAGGTCCCCTGGTCTCCTTATTGCCTCTTTCCTAGAAGGACTAGGGATCTCTGTTGAGATGAAATCAAGTGAATTAGAGTGTCCTGCTGGTAGAGAGCTGGAGCCCAGGGGCATCCCCTGGACAAGGATCCTGTTCAAATAAGTTTGGCAGGCTGCCCAGAGCCTTTGGAAAAGCAGAGAAGAAACCATTTTGGTACAACCATCTCTGGCTCCCTAGGGAACATTGATAAAAACCAGATCATGCTTAGATTTCCTTCCAAATGGGTTGCTCTGTGGTCTTAAGGTCTCCTGAAGGTGGGTGGAGGTGATCATTCTTAAAGTTAGCAGACACAAAACTGGATGGGGCCTCTGCCTTCTGCTGCCTGCCTTCTTTTCCCCCTTCCGTTTGTCCTTCTTCCCTACCAGGGCCTCAGCATGAATGGTCCAGGCCTAGGGAAAACTCAAGGGGGAAAGAAATTGTGTGCACTCAAGCTATAGGCCCTTGGGAGAGATCAGAAGCAGGGGACCAAGGCAAGGTGGTGTGTGTCCCTAGAGCAAAAGCTACTTCTCTCTGGAGTTCACTTAACACCAAAGAGGAAAAAGTCAGAGAGGGAGAGGGAATTTCAAAATGCACTGAAACCAAATCTCATGTACCTTTTTTAAAAATCCCACTCACAACAACATACTGGAAAAAGCTCTGCATAGGGATGTGTAAGACCATGGAGGGAGGGAGGGAGGGAGAGAGAGAGAGAGAGAGAGAGAGAGAGAGAGAGAGAGAGAGAGAGAGAGAGAGAGATTCCTGGCTGGTATGGTATTAAAGGACCCTGAAGGATCTGAATGTGAACGGGAAACAACCTAACATGCTGGAAACCATTTTCACACTCTCCGGAATGTGTCTCAGAACCCAGTGTGCTTTCTTTTCATGGCACCTACAATTGAACAAGGAAGTAGGGATTCATGAGGTTGGACTCTGTGGGCCTAAGCAAAGATTCCCTTAGTAACCATCTAGCCAAATCATAGAATAGAACCTGAGTTAGAAGGACCTCCAAGGTCTTTGGGTCCAGCTCAGAAATATTTCATTCCTTTACGTAAAGTGGGGAAAGAGGTGCCTACCTTCCAGTTCTGCCCTTCTACTTGAATGCAGAAATCTCTTATTGCCAATAGCCTTATTAATGAAGAGGGATTGACTGAGGTGTGTGTGTGTGTGTGTGTGTGTGTGTGTGTGTGCACGTTCCTGTGTGCACATGCACACATACCTACTTAGTATCCCAGGGCTCCTACTAAACATAGGATTGTGTGGCATGTTTCTTTTCCCGTGGCCTCCGTTCCCCCTTCCCCAACACTGATAATCTAGAGAAGGATATTCTGTCCAGCGCCTTGCTGTGCTCCTGGGCCTGGGCAGAGCTTCCACCATCATAAGGACACTTTTGGTCCCTCAGTGACACAATGGGAGGGTCTCCAACACTCTCCCCGTTTTTTTCTTTCTTGTTCAAACAGGTAAAAAACAAGGAGCCTCTGAAAATCGCAACAAAGGTAACCTCTCCTCACAATTCCCTGACCTCCCCCCAAACCTGACTTCCTATGCTGTCCCCCATTCTTCCTTTTTCTTCCTTCCCACAAGTCTGTTCTTTGATGACCTAGTGGAAGCATCTGGAGGGTGCAGCTACTAAGCCTTTTTGGCCCACCTGCCCTTTCCCAACCTGAGCTGAGGCCACAGCACCCTCTGCTGTCCATTTAGGGAGGCCAGGACCTTGGTTGCTTCTGGGATACTGCAGGAGACTGATTGGTACTATCCCAAGAAACTGATCTCTTTGACTGCTCTGGCAGTAATGGCCTTTCCCTGAGTTGGACACTGGGCATTCTATGCTCCATTCCAAGGAGAGGATGGTCCCCTTATCCCTGCAGGGATTGCATATTCACTGCACCCTCCTCTTCTTCTCCTGGCTCAGCTCTGTCCATATTCTCTCCTGATCTGGGCTTCCCTCTCCACTTTTCCTTCCAGGAGAGCCCTCTCTTTGCACTTCTCTCCCCTATCTCTCGCTCGCTCCTTCTTTCCGCAGTACAATCCACAATGTGTTTCTCCTCCTCTTGATCTGAAGTGTTTTCTTTCTGGTGGCTGTGTTTTCACTCTTTCTCTGTCTTATCTATGTCTGACAGCAGAAGCAGACTCTTCCAAGGAATATGATGCACATGGCAATGGGGGTAGAATCTTAAGAAAAACAGGGACACAGGGATGGTTCTCCTGGAAAACGAACCAGTTCACAAAGATCCCTTCCTTTTCAGCCCAGATGTCACTGATATCTAAAAGTAAAGCTGTCATTCTGGTAGAGAACCAGGGCTGCTCAAAGGAAGTGATTATCATTATTTTTAGGCTTATTATACACCTGTTTCAAAAAACGAGTAAAACAAACTACTCTATATTTTTTTTCTTTCCCTTATGCTTTTCCAGTGGAACCCTAATACCAACTGCCTTGTAAGGGACTTGGCTCCACGTTTCCTTCCATGTCTTCTTTCCCTCATGGGGTACTAATCAAGTGCGCCAAACCCCAACTTCTATTGTTGGGCGCTGGAGATGCCCAGCTTTATGATCCTTCTTGCTTTTTTTTAATGACATCATGTATGTGGGGAAAGGGGGAGGCATGTCAAAACAGAATCGAAATTTCAATGTCCCTGGCATGCTCGCCTACTATCTCAGTCACGCTCTGCATTTCCAGAGTTCATCCATCCTAAGCACTGGCCTCTTGGAAAATGGTTTGAAATTTTATATTGCATTAAAATGTGTCAACATACATTTTTTAAAAAACATTAATAGAGTAATAAATGCAATTGTGAATCCTGAGCTAGTGATGGGAGGCTGACAACAGGGAAAATGTGTGCCCTGCCCTGTGTCTTGCTCCAAAGGATCTGATCAAAAATCCTGATGGGCTCAATTCAAACACCCAGCCAGCCCTTTGGTAGGATGGGATGGGATGGGCTCAGAGAATTGGTGAAGATCCCAGAGTGGGTGCTAGCTGTCCAACACCAACCTGTGCTTCAAGGAAATGGGCAGAAGGGCATCTTGATTTCTTGGTTCTGGCCTGCCTAGTCACCTGGGCTCCTGAACCTCTGGTTCACCTGATATTTTTGTGTGCTCCAGCTAAGACCGAAGATGGAGTGCCTCTAGAGATCCAGCCCCTGAAGGACCAAGAAGGGCTAGAT
>JAQQSW010021050.1:0-10734 GCA_028646575.1 Pseudocheirus occidentalis | reverse complement strand
AATTAACCTCTCACAATTTGCCCACCATGGAGATGTCCTGTGTAATTACAAAGGTACAGTCTGTATTGAATTGCTGCTCCTCCCAGTGGGAGTGGGTGTCAGTGGAGGAATTGCAAGAATCTAGTATTTAAAGCTATACAATCAAATGCAACTGGGAAATAATACATACAGGGATGGGGGCAGGGAGGAGCTCCCTGCCCTGCTAGAAAGCTAGAGAGGTGTTGGAGGAGGGCATAAAAGGGAACAGATTGTGGGAGGGGTCTTACAGTGGGATTAATATTCTGGGCTGGGGGGTAGGGACAAAAAGGGGAGAAAATTTGTAACTCAAAACCTTGTGGAAATGAATGATATAACCAAGAAAATAAAAAAAAATAAAAAGAAGACGTTATGGAGCAGAGAGGGAGGGTAAAGTTGAATAGTAGATTATTGATAAACAATTCATTTAACTAGTAACAACAACAGCAACAACCACAATGATAATAATTTGACAAGTCTCATTTAGCATAGTGGATAGAGAACTGTTCCAAAAGTTGGCACTTCAAATAGAACTAGTGAGATTATTTGTATGACACTGGGAAATTCAAGTATCCCTATAGTGCCCAGATACTAAGACAAATACATGACAGAATTGATGTTGAGCTGAATTACTCTAAAGTTTCCTCACTAAATGTTCTTAACACAAACAAAATCTTAAAGGAGAGAACTGACCTTGGAATTGTTAAGGGCTTTCCTGAAGTTATGCTACTAGTGCTATCTAAAGCAGTCTCTGCATTCAGATGTACTGTGTGCAGTGAGCAGAAATCTTCCTATTTGTATTGAAGGGCATTCTAACCTTACCCACTTTTTCCTCAATTACAAAAGCTCTTCCTTGCATACCTCTTTTAAGTGAAAAAAATTTCCCCATTCTTCCTGTCCATTCCCCCTTCTCCCACTGAGTCTCTCACTCTTTAAGTTTCTTTTTTTTCAGATCATTCCAACAAAATTGACTCACACCCATGCCCTCTATCCACATAGCCTCCTTTTAACTGACCTAATAATGATAAAGTTCTTAGAAATTACAAATATCATCTTCCCATATGGTAACATAAACAGAATATTAAGTCACTTTTGATTTTTCTTTCATTACCTTTTCATGCTTCTCTTGAGTCTTATGTTTTAATGTCAGACTATCTATTCATCTCTGGTCTTTTCATCAGGAATTCTTGAAAGTTCACTATTTCATTAAATATTTTCCCCTGAAGGATTATGCTACTTTTGATGGGTAGATTATTCTTGGTTGTAATCTTAGCTCCCTTGTCTTCCATAATATTATATTCTAAACCTAAATTTAATACAGAAAAAAACCCACATAGAATGGTTAGATTTTTATGAACATCTTTAGGTACATACTCACGGCTCACAAAGCACTTGAAAAGTATATTATATATGCATGTGTGTTTGTGTGTATATATGTAGATGTGTATACACACATGCACATGTAATATACACATATATACAATACAAACTTGGTCTCATTTGGTGGATTAAAAACAACAACAACAACAACTTACATTCCTGGATTGTGTAGGTAAAATTTGATAAAGGACTGGTCATATTGAAGATAGAAAAAAATATCATTTTGGAGTGGCTAGGTGGCACAGTGAATAGAGCACCCACCCTGGAGTCAGGGATACCTGAGTTCAAATCCAGCTTGAAACACTTAACACTAAAACTAGCCATGTGACCTTGGGCAAGTCACTTAACCCCAAATGCCCTCCAAAAAGCAAAAAACAAAACAAAACAAAACATTTTAACTTGAGAGTTCTAAGAGACCTTAGAGGTTATCTCATACAACTTTCTCATTTTACAGTTGAGGAAAATGAAGCCCATAGAAGTTAAGTGAGTTTACATACATAGTAAGTATCAACACAAATTTCCAGCTCTTTTCCCTTTATCATGCTAAATATTGAAAGGATACTGAGAAGACCTTTCATTTTAATTTATTGTGGCTGTAATACCTAGCACCTACTTCCCACAAAAGCTACCAGATGTTTTTGACATTCCATGGTTCAGTATTGATACAGTACAATGCCTCACAAGCATTGTTGATATATTTCTCTCTCTCTCTCTCTCTCTCTCTCTCTCTCTCTCTCTCTCTCTCTCTCTCTCTCTCTGTCTCTGTCTCTGTCTCTCTCTCTGTCTCTCTCTTCTCTGTCTCTCTCTCTGTCTCTCTGTCTCTCTGTGTTTCTCTGTCTCTCTCTCTCTGTCTCTCTCTCTCTGTCTCTCTCTCTGTCTTTCTCTCTGTCTCTCTGTCTCTCTGTCTCTGTCTCTGTCTCTCTGTCTCTCTCTCTCTCTGTCTCTCTCTCTCTTTTTAGCCAGATATCCAGAGAATAAAGTTTCAAATAGGAGCCATATAATCAAGAAGGATAGGAAAAAATATGAAAAGGGAATTTCTCTTTGTGTACATATAGAACAGTGTCAAAGGTTTCCATGTTACTGAAATGTGGGTGTTAGGAGGAGCTAATTCAGTGAATACATTTAGTCAGGGCACACATAAGGAACATGTGAACAGGCAAGCCTGATAGAAATGATAAATTCTAGAGAAACAATCAATTAAGGAATGTAATTTTGAGAAATGCTTAAGGGTCATAAGTAACCATGACTCATATTTTGCTGAGTCAATTCACATTCAACATAGTAAAGCTGCTAACTTTTGGTGATGTTCTGCTATTTCTGCTGCTTTCAGCTGAGGCACCACTTTAACTTTCCTTTGACTCATTTCTACAGCTTATTTCCCTGAACTTCAGAATGCCAAGCGATTCTCCGCTATTACCTCTGGAGCCTCTTCAGATTTTTATATTCCTCACTGATATCACACCCTGAGTGGTTAAAAAAACTTCTACCTCACATGAAAAGTTCTAGGTATTTTAACACAGTCACCATACCTACCCAGGCATGTAGCAAATGCTCCCAAGCTATATGAAAGTTCTTTTGGTGCATAACCAAGGTCTTAGATCCCAAAGAACTCGTATTTATGGTTTCAAGATTACTTTTAACCTTTCTTAAATTCCTGAATATAAGCATGCCTTCCCGAAAACCATTTTCTGAACTCCATCAAAAAATACCCAGCAGAAGCTATGAAGTGACAAAGTTTCTCTACCCTCCAAGTAGTTCCTTAAGTTGCATTCAAGTCAGAGTAGGAAGAAGGAAACAAAGTTGAATGAAACAGGCAAAGCCATCACTTCTGTCTATTTTTCACATTCCTACTTTTATTTGATAAGTAAAATTCTTTTTAAAAAAACCCTGGTCTTTGTACAAAAACCTCTTGAGTTTTTTAAACATTTAAAAATGAAATATTTTCTGAGACCATGTGAATTCAGATACTAACTTAATTTAAAGAATAAAAATTACTTAAGGTAGTAATTTGTTTCACTATAATGTACCATTTTCAAGTTAACTGAGTAAACCAGAAGATCTGCTTGTTTGAAAATATTGCTAAAATAAATTTCTATTTTTTCTTCCTTAATTTTTTTACATTTAAAATATTTTTCTTTATTATATCAAGTGCCATTTGATTATAATTTTGAATGTAGGAATTTTCATCATAAAGGACTTTATGTATAGAGGTAGAAGCTATAATATATATTATATATATATAATATAATATATATATATGTATATATATATATATATAATCTCTTTGTTAACTGCAAGCTATCCCCAGAAATGGATTATATTTGCTAATAAGTTTCTGACATTGGTTCACTCTTTCTGCCAACATCTGAGCATGCAGATAAGCTTATTTATGAAGTTAAAGTTATCTAAGACTTTCTTATGTTTAAAAATGATTATATATATATATATATATATATATATATATGAGATCAGTTTGGGGGGAAAATTGTTGTTAGTGTAAATATGCACTAGTAGGCTTTAGCATAATAAAGTAACCCTTTAAAATGACTGATTTTGCAATGCAGGTTAAAACTGCAATGAGATTTTTTAAAGTATGCAATTATATTTTGTATCGAGGATAATTGCACATAATAAATGATTAAAAATATTGGACCACATTAATTGATTTGATTTTCTTTCAACTCAAAACTTGTGGGGGCATATTTCACACTGCAAATTTAAATCTATTTATGGACTTAGCTCTACTTCACAGGATTTTTTTGAGCAGAATTTTCTGAAGAATTAATTGATAAGATAACATAGATGTTTGAAGCTATCTTATGAAACTGTGTAAGCAGATTAGTGAAAAGTGTAGGTGAGCTAGTTTGCATGAAATAATAAAGCAGAACTTTTCTCAAACATTTCAGTCAAACATGAAGAAATCTGTCACCAAGCAACATTTCACTTTAGAAAATAGATTAATCATTGCTCACATTCTTTCAAACATATAGTTATCAGAAAATTCTTGTGCAGACAGTTATATCTTGCCTCTTCTGAAACTGTGAAAATATACACAGTCTCATTGAAAGCATATCCTTATAAAAACTTCCAGATGGAAACAGGCTTGGGTAAATTTGAATAAATACATTGAAACTAAATTGGCTGTCAAAACCTTTAAATTAACAATCATTTCTCCCAGTAGATAAAACCTATAACATTCAGAAGGGTTTCAGGAAACAAATAAAAATCATATTTCATAAGTGTTTTATAATCTCGGTTTGCTTTTGTTTTATTTTTTTTGTCCCCTTTGACCTTGTGAACCAAATTTTATCAATAAGTTATTACCGTTTTAAAAACTGTCAAGAGAACCCCTGTTTTCTTTCCCTAGGCTTTGAACCTTTGGGGAAGGAAGTGCCCTACTTGTCCATGAGAGAGTTGGGAGGGGGTGTAGATAGAATTGCTGAGTCAGGCTGCTGCTTCCTGCCGGGTCTGCCTCAAGCCTATCTCCTGGTAGTTTATGTCTGATAATAGAACAAAAAGAGACAATCATAAGTTATTCAATAGTTAATAATAGGTTATTCAGTTACAATAGAAGGATATGCAACAACAAAAGTAATGGAGATACCTGGAGTCATTTCATCTAAGTGATGCTTCCTTGCCTGAGGAAGCTGATGCCTACCTTGATCCATCAGCCAAAATTTGGGGTGCCTGGAGCCTGTCCTTGCTACTGAAGGCAACTGAAAAGCACTATCCACAATCTGATCCTTTACTTCCTTGAACCAATATTCTCAAGTAGTTTTCTCAATTGCTTTAAAAGGAAAGCTTCTCAAAATTGTATGGATATTAAATGTGCAATGGGATGGCATGTTAGAATTTTTCAGAATAATTTCATGTTATTGCCTTGGTTTCTCACAATAATCCTTTGTATTAAAATGGTTATCATCCACATTTTATAAGGTTAAGGGAGGTTGAGCCACTTTCCCAAGATCATGCAGCAATGTTCTTCATTTTTAAAACCTTTATATAGTGCTAAGTATTCTAGGTTAATTTATATAATTTTGATCTAAACATTTTATGAATACCTGTGAACTTTTTGAAAATCTTAGTTAGTTATGTGTTTGTATAAAGCTGAGAAGAGGATGCACACACTACCAATATAGTCTGACTTCAAAGCTAACCAGGGTAAAATAAAAAAAAAGCCTGGATTATAAAACACATAAAGATAACATAATATAAAACTTTTGATAAAGTACAACACTTATTTATATTAAAAACAATTGAAAGTATTTATGTATTTTTTATTAAATTGATAAAAAAAGCATTTATCTAAAATAATTAGCAAACATTATTTATAATGGAGATAGTTTAGTAGGCTGCTCAGTAAGATCAGATGTGATACAAGGGTTCCCATTGTCATCAATATTTTTTAAAATTGTCTTAGAAATCCTAGCAATAGCAATAAAAGAAGGAAAATAAATAGAATGAATCAGAATAGCGAAGGAAGAAATAAAATTATCTCTTTCCTGATATGATGATATGATGATATACTTGGAAAATCCCAAAGACTCAACTAAAAAGTTAGCTGAAACAATTAATAACTTTAATAAAGTAGAAGAACATAAAGTAAGTCCACATAAATCATAAGCATTCCTATATATCACAAACAAAATGCTGCAAGAAGAGATAGTAAGACATAGCCCATTAAAAATGACTTTAGACAGTATAAAATACCTGGGAGTACACCTGACAAAACAAACCCCAGAAGTATAGGAAGAAAAGTATAAAAAAATTATACACATAAAATCAGATTTAAACAATTGGAGAAATATCCATTGTTAATGGGTAGGCAAAGCCAATATTTAAAAAAAAATTAAAATTTTATCTAAATTAATTTATATATTCACCACCATCCCAATCACCATTTTTTTTTACTAAATTAGAAAAAAATAATAACAAACTTCATTTGGAAGGACAAAAAGTCAAGAACATTAAAGGAATTTTTTAATATTCAAGGATTTTTTAAAGTGTAAAGGTAAGAGGTTTAGAATGAACAGATCTTAAGCTATATTATGAGACAATGCTTTTCTAATCTATCTAGTACTGGCTAAGAAATAGAAAGGTAGATCAGTGAAACAGAGTAGACATAATTACAGCAGCAAGGATATATAATGAACTTATATTTGATAAGTGTAAAGACTTAAGGTTTTAGGATAAGAATTAATCATTTTGCAAAAAAAATTATTGTTGGGAAAGCTAGAAAGTAGTATGGCAGAAGCAGGGCATAAACCAATATGTTACACAATTTGCCAAGATAAGGTCAAAATAAGATATATGACCTAGATATAAAGAGACCTATTGCAAGAAAATTAGAAGAACATAGAATGTATTATTTATCAGACTAATGGATATGTGAATAATTTATGAATAAATAAGAACAGGATAGCCAAGTTAGGAATAAAAGGGATTTTGATTACATCAAATTTAAAAGATTTTGTACAAATAAAACAAATATTGCCAAGATTAGAAAGGAAGCAGAAAAATGGAGGAAAAATTATAGATGATTTATTAGATAAATGTGTCAGACTTCAAAAAAATAAAGAACTGTGCCAAATCCATAGGAATGAGTCATTCTAATAAAGAAATCAAAGCAATTCATAATCATATATAATTATTGGTTATAAAAATGCAAATTAACAGAACCCTGAGATATGATTTCATACCTCCCAGATTGCCTAAAATGATTGAAGGGGAAAGCCACAAATGTTGGAGTCAATGTGGAAAAATTGCGACACCAATTCATTGTTGGAGAATTGTGAACTGATCCAACCATTTTGGAAAGCAATCTGGAATCATACCCAAAGACTTATTAAACTGCCTGTACCCTTTTATGCAGAAATATCACTTCTTGGTATATTTGCTTTATATTTTTGGAGGGTAGTTGGGGTTAAGTGACTTGCCCAAGGACACACAGCAAGTAAGTATTAAGTATCTGAGGCTGGATTTGAACTCTGGTCCTCTAGACTCCAGGGCCAGTGCTCTATTCACTGTACCACCTATCCATCCATTCTTGGTCTGTTTTCAAAGATGATTAGGGAAAAAGAAAAAGAATTTACATGTTCTAGAATGTTTATAGCAGCTCTCTTTCTCGTGGCAAAGACTGCAAGTTATAAAGATGTCCATCAATTGGGGAATGGCTGAAGAAGCTGTGATATATGATTCTGATAGAATGCCACTGTGCTATAAGAAGTGATGAGTTCAATAATTTTAGAAAAACATGGAAAGACTTGCATGAAATAATGAACAAACTAAGCATAAACAAGAGAACTCTGTATACAGTAACAGCAATACTGTTTTAAGAATGACATTGAGCAAATAAGACATTTTGTCTATTATAAATATCCAAACTATTATAAAGATACAAAAAGATGCTATCAGAATACAAAGAATTGAGAATAAAAGTCTGTATAGAATAATTTTGCATATGTGCAAATTTACACTATTTGTTTCTAATGGTAGCTGTCTCTAGGAAAAGGGAGAAGGTAAAGAAAAAAGAAATTTACATGATATCTTTATTATATACATAAAAGGAATAGCAATTTGTACCTGATAGGTCTGCAGTTTTATGTGCTATCATATATTTTTATTATACCGTGTTATGAAAACTCTTGTTTTATTCCATAAAATAAAAGGAAAATTAATAACTGTGAAAAGGAAAATATAGAAAGAGGAGAAATTTCAGGATTACATTAAGGGAAAAATTAAAATTTTGCAAATTATATTTACAAGAAAAAATATTCATGGCTTAACAAGTTTTTGAGATATGCAATATTATCATTTTGAAAAATGAAAATCTGTTCACATTTTGAAGATATAACCCCATTTAAGTTGATGCAGCAATAAACTTACATGTGATAGGAAGAAAGAAAAACTCTGTTGAGGACCATATGCCTGGATGGAAGAAGTGATTCCACAATTTTTTGGAACTGGAGATTTGGCTACAAGAAAACAAAACAACTATATGATTGATCAATTTTTATTTTTCACCATTTTAAAGCATCTTAGTATTTGATTAAGTAAAGTACTGGAGGATTTATTTTTTTCTTTTATTCCATACCAATGTCCCAGTGTTTTAGACACTGGCTACCTGAATTCCATACTGTGGAGAGACCTGAGCCACTTACACTTGTTTGAACCTTAATCCCTGGTTCTTGTTTATTTGAAATCCAATGGAATAAATTCATCAAAAACTACTACATTATCTGTTGATTATACAGTAACCTGCTTTAATTTTGAGCATTAACATAATTATTCTTGGAGATGTATTGTTTGCATTGTATTTTAAGGCAATATGATTATACAAAAAATTATTTAAATTCTTGCTTCCATAAAGTGGTCATTGTTCCCTGTATCATCTCTTTTTCAGAAAGATTTTGAGAGTTGTTCCTATATAGGAGATAGAGTGTAGAATTTCATTAGATGGTATAAGTATCAATAAATTAGTTTGATCACAAATGACTTTTCAAACATAGTGAAGAATTCGTGAGATATTATGAAAGTGTCTTGCTGATTGCCCATTAAATTCCAACTTTAATGACTCATAATTTTGAGAAGATTCTCAAACACTATGTCAACATAGTATAAACTCTTTTAGGTTCCACCAACCTAGAAAGACTTCAAGTATTTTATGTTCATCTCCATTAGCCACTAGGTAGTGTGATAGAACACAAGACCTGGAATCAGGAAGAACTAATTTGAAATACAGTTTCAGAAACCTGCTAGCTGTGAAACTCTGGACAAGTCACATAGCTTCTATTTGCCTTAGTATATTCATCTGTAAAATGATTATATTAATAGCACCTTCCTCATGGAATTATTATGAGGATCAAATTATATTTGTTAAGTACTTAGAACAGTGGTTGGGATGTAGTAGGCATTTAATAAATGTTTATTTCCTTTTCTCTTGTACTGTACGCTCCAGCCAAACTCTTCTAATTGAGGACTGCATGTTTAATACTTAGCCTCCATCTCATTATCTTTGTACAGGTTTTTACCCCTGCCTCCCATTCTCTCCTTCCTTACCTCTACCACTTACCATCTACCACGCCCATTGATTCTAAGTTTCAGTTCTAATATGAATACATTTTTTATACCCCTGTACTATTGTTATTGTGTGTCCTCTGAAACCACTTTGGATTTACTTTTCATGTGTTTTGTCTATTTAAAATCTGGATCCATGGCTTTTATTGGGCAGAGCTCCCACACAACCACCCTAAACACCCATAAAATATGACCCCAGACAAAGTCTAGGACTCTCAGACTCAAATAAATACAGAAAACACATCTCTCGCTGAAGGCAGCTCAGCAGCAGGGGCTCATCACAGCAGGCCAGGCCCCAGGGCAGTAGGAAGGAGCTGAGCTGAGCCAAGCTGAGCCACGCAGCAGCCAGTCTGCAGGACAGAAGATCTACACCCTCTAGCACCTGCACATTTACCAAGGCATGAAAAACAGGGATTGGAGAGGGGTAGCAGGAGGAGGGGCTAATCCAACAGGCAGGCAGGCTGGAGACGAAACCGGTCCAGAGCCAAACCACAGCCATGGCCAGTCCAGGCCTCAGGGCAGCCAGGAGGAGCCTGGCCTCCCAAATCACAGCATGAGTCTACTTCAGAGAAGATCTAAAGCACCTGCCTGAGGGGAGTGATGGTTAGTGAAAGTGAAACTTTGAAAATTAATTTGGGAAAGAAAAGCAGTTCAGTCAATCTGCACCCGGGGCAAGGAATCAGTGGGCGAAGGGAACTGCGGGAACCAGCAGAGGCCCTACCTGGCCGCTTCAGTGCCCCTGGCCTGTGGACTACACAGAGGGGCTGAATAGATTGATCAGGGCCAAGAGCTCATGTGTTGAGGGGCCTGGATCTGGATCATGGTCTTGGGTGGAGGTCCTGGGGTTCCCTTTCAGCAAGCCGAAGCTGGGGGGACTTGCAACACCCCCCTAATAGCTCTGGCAGCTGGAAAAATCCCAGCGGTTTGGAACAGAGTCTGCCCCCTGGAAGCAGAGTTTCACAGAGCTGAAAAACCAACCAATTAATTGACTGGTCAACATGAGAAAAAGGAAGCAAAATAAGAACAGCAATAAAACTCAAAAATCCTTTTTTGTGGACAAAAAGGATCAAAGCATGGAACGGGAGGAAGACAACCCAGTAAGAACTCCCACACCAAATGCTTCCAAGACACTTGAAAAATGCCTAGAATCTATATATAATCTGAAAAAAGACTTTGAAAACCAAATAAGAGAAGTGGAAGAAAAATTAGTAAGAGAAATGAGAATGATGTGAGAAAATCATGAAAAGAGAGTCAACAACCTGA
>JAQQSW010021049.1:0-10734 GCA_028646575.1 Pseudocheirus occidentalis | reverse complement strand
GAATTATTCTCTTCAGAATGCTTTTGAGATTCTTTTTACATCTGGCAAATTCAATTTTTTTAAGGCTTTCTTCTCCTCATTGACATTTTGGGCCTCTTTTGCCATTTGAGGTAATCTGTTCTTTAAGGTGTTATTTTCTTCAGTCAGGTTGTTGATTCTCTTTCCATGATTTTCTCACATCATTCTCATTTCTCTTCCCAATTTTTCCTCCACTACTCTCATTTGGTTTTCAAAGTCCTTTTTTAAGTCAATCTCTGACTGTAGACAATCTTCATGTTTCTTGGAAGCATTTGGTTTGGGAGTTCTGACTATGTTGTCTTCCTCCTGTTCCATGCTTTTATCCTTTTTGTCCCCAATAAAGGATTCTAGAGTTTGATTGCTGTTCTTACTTTGCTTCCTTTTCCTACTCTTATTGGCCAGTCAATTGCTTGATTTTTAGCTCTGTGGAACTCTGCTTCCGGGGGGGAAAGCTCTGTCCCAAATTGCTGGGGTTTTCACAGCTGCCATAGCTATTAGGGGGGTGCTGCAGCCCCCACCAGCTTTGGCTGACTGAAAACGCACCCCTGGACCTCCACCCTAGATCACCATCCAGATCCAGGCCACTCAATGCAAGAGCACTTGGCCTCTGATCAATCACCCTGGCCCCCTGCAATCTGCAGGCCAGGAGCTCTGAAGCATCCAGGTGGAGGTGGTTGCCACTTGCAGCCATTTCTGCTGCTACTGCTGCTTCTGCTGCTTCCTTGCCCTGGGGACAGTTTGGCTGGACCGCTTTTCTCCCCCAAATTTAGCTGAATTCCACTGACCTTTCTCTTAGCCTTATTTCTCTTTGCTTGATAAATCTGGAAACTGCCACAGGTGCCACCAATCCGCTCTCTTGAAGACTCCAGTTGCACCTCCACCTGACCACCCTGGGCCCAGGTCATGGTTTCAGGCTGGGCTGGTTTCAGCTCCCAGCCTGCTGTGATAAGCCCTTTGTGCCAAGCTACCTTCAGCAAGAGATGTGTTTTCTGTATTTTTGTGAATTTGGGAGCCCTAAGATTTGTTTAGAGTCCTATTTTATGGGAATTCAAGGTGATTGTGTGGGAGCTGCCAAACCTTGCTGCTTCTACATAGCCATCTTGGCTCCACTCCCCCCTCAACTCCATTTAAACAAATAATATCAGTAATGCAAACAGTAATTGCATGATCAATCCAAAGGCAGAGAGGCCAAATGGACACAGTGCTGAACTTGAAGCCAGAAGGACCTGGGTTCAAATCCAGTCTCTGACATTTAGGAGCTGTGTGGCCCTGGGAAAATCTTTGAGCCTCCACTTCCTGATCTATAAAATAAGGAGTTGGAAAAGACCACCCTAAAATCATAAGCCTAGACCAGGGGTGGGGAACCTGTGGCCTCAAGGTCACAGGTAGCTCTCTAAGTCCTCAAGTATGGCCCTTTGACTGAGTCCAAGTTTTACAAAGCAGATCCTTTTAGGGGATTTGTTCTGTGAAATTTGGATTCAGTCAGAGGGCCGCACTTGAGGATCTAGAGCAGTGATTCTCAACCTTTCTGATGCTACAACCCTTTAATACTTGTATGTGGGCATATCTGCATGTGAGTGGACTCACCTGGAGATGGATAGAGGAGCAGTGTCTTGGTTGCTAAGACCATCAGAAAATATGTGTTTTCTGATGGTCTTAGGCAACACCTGCGACCCCTGTGAAAGGGTCATTCAATCCTCAAAGGGGTCCCAACCCACAGGTCAAGAACTGCTGATCTAGAGGGTCACATGTGGCCTTGAGGCCACAGGTTCCCTACCCCTGGCCCAGGACATACTATGTAAACTTGTTTCTCACCCAGTAGCTTAGGGGGAAATTCCAAAGAGAAGACACTGAACTGTCAATTAAAGTTTTGGGGATTTGGGGGGAAAAGGGAGAGGCAATCCAGGGAAAGTGACTTATCCAGAATCACGTGGCTAGTACATGCACTCAGCCTGATTCCAGGGCTGGTGTTCTACCCACTATACCTAACCTAGCTTTCCCCCAATTAAGGTTTAATTGTTTTAATGTAGTGAGCTTTTCACTTCAGTAGTCCTCCAAAGTTCCACAACTTTCTTGGAGTGGACTCTCCACCAACACTATTTTCAATCCCTTATGCCTTTTTTAAATGGTTGTTTTGTTATTGTTGTTATTTTAAGCATGACTACTTTCTCCAAAAACCCTTTTCTTGTGGGTTGTTTTTCTTACAAACATGGATGCATGATAAAAACCAAATGAGCCTAAGACTGGGAGTCAGAAGACCTGTGTCTGAAGGCCAGGTATACAATTTACTACCTATGTGACCTCTAGCGAGTTATTTAGCTTCCAGATCTCACTGTCCTCATTTATAAAAGGAAAGTATTGGAATCCATGATCTCTACTAGTCCTGCTGGCACTAAATCCTTTGACCTAGAGACTCACTTAAACCAGATCTTAAAACAGGCAGGTCCTGAAAGTTCCTAGATTTAGCGCTTTCTCTTTTGAGTTGTTACTTGGTACAGTGAGTAGTGTGTGCAAGACTTAGAGAAATTCTCCCTGGATTAGAATCCCAGCTCTTCTGTTTCTACCTAGGAGATCTCAAGCAAATTATTTTGTATCCTACAGGCCTATTTCTTTTTTAATTTAATTTTTTAATTTTTTTATAAAATGGGAAGATTAGATTACTTAATCCCTAAGACTCCTAAATCCTAAGAGTCACTGCTTTCCAGATGCATCTCCTGAAGTCAGGGTAGCACAGAGAGAGAAAAACAATTAGGAAATACCTACGCTGTAGCTTGAAGAAGAATCTCTAAGCCTGTGATTTATTACAAGAAATTTGTTTCTCATCCCCTCATCCCAAGGAAGAGGTGTCAAAGAGAGGACGTTGAACCAACCGCCAATTACATTTGTATTCCTTTTAGTGTGCTGACCTTTTCACTTCAGCCTTTCTAGGCTCTGTGATTCTCCCTGTGCGGACACTCCCTTGCCAGTGTTTTCAACCCCTCCAGGGTTGCTGCACAACCCCCCAAATTGGGTAACGCAGTCATAGCAATGAAGGAGTTTTTTAAGCCAAGGTTCTTTCATTGTCTCTTAAAAGCTTTCCTTAAAACTCTGTCAAGACGCTGTACTAAAAGGCATGTGGCTCGGCTGTCTCAGATATCATAGTGTATGACCTCATAGGCCTGTCATGATGTGTTAGAGGCTGTCAGGGTGCTGGTTGGAAAACAGATCACTTCTCTGTCCCAGTTGGAGGTGCAGCTACAGACCCAACCCATCCCACATGAGAAATGAACAGTCTAGGAGGACAGCAACTATTGGAACCAGATACAGGCCTGAACGAGTTACCTCCCTACCCTACCAGGTTTATGAAGGGAAGGGACTGAAAGAAGAAATGAACCAAGAAGATGGTGGGAATGATCCTTTCTTTTAAGGACTATGTGTCAGATCAGATTCATTTGATCTTTCTATATGAATTAGAGACACACACACACACACACACACACACACACCTGAAACTATGTCTTGACAACACTTAACCAAAGCAGCTTCTACCACTCCTATGGACAGATGAAGAACTGAAAGTGACCTTAAAGTTCTGGTACCTGGTATACAGTAGGAACTTAATAAATATTCAATTGATTGAGTCCAACCCCTTAATTTTACCAGCGAAGAACTGAAGCAGAGATTTTTCCCCTAATCAAATAATAGTTTTATTAATGTCATTGTATTCTTCATATAACTTACAATGTTCACAGAAGGATTTTCTAAGTTTTTCAAGGGAATGACTTGAGATAGTTTAGAATAAGACAGTATAGTATTTATGTTGTAGCAGTGTAGGATTGCATGTATACGTTTTGTTGGCATGAGTTGTCAAAGGTCCTAGTTAACAGCAAAGCTGTGCTTTGAACTTGGGTCTTATGACTCCAAAGACACCATTTCATAGGCCTGGGAAGAACGGAATATGCTAAAGGAAATTGTGGTGCTTTAAATTAAGAATAACAATAGTTGCATTTTACTTTCATTTGATCCTCATAGCAATCATGTGAGAGCACAGAATTTGCCTCATGGGATCATAGAATCAGAGATTTCAAGCAGAAGGGACCTTGGAGGCCACCTAAGTGAACTGCTTCATTGACATAAGTATATTACATGAGGACACACAGTTGGATCCAGGGGTCCACTGGCATTTGCCTCACTATATGACCTCAGGGAAATTCTTTTACCTCTTTGGATCTCAGCTCCCTCATGTTTAAAATAAATTGGAGTAGATAACCTTGAAAGTCCTTTGAATTGAACTTTATGTGAGCTCCATTTGACAAAAATGAAACCAAAGCCTAGAGAAGTAAACAGGACCAACATAAAAACCCACGGCCAATTACTGGAAGAGCCTTGGTTTCCAAAAGCACCTGCCACGACACCTTATTGCTTCTGACAGCCATGTTAAAAGCAGTAGATGCATGTTTAGAAGAGGGAGTCTGAGGAATTTGGGTCTTTGTCCTGATACCATAAATCACATTCTTTAACTTATAATTAATAGTAATTATGATTAATTTAATCATTAAAGACACATAATACACATCCTCATATCTAGTACTATGTATGGTAAGAACCAGGTAAACTGGTTCATTACAGATGTTCCCCATGTTAAATACCAGCTATTACCAAAAACACCTCTATTTCAAATATTTTTTAAAATCATCTAATTTTTAAAAATAAAATATCTTTTTCTGAAGATAATTTCTAACTTCTAAGCATTTATAATCAGCATGTAGCACAAATTCCAAATATTTATAATTTTAAAACTGTCCTTTATTTTTCTGTTCTGATGTAACTACTGAAATGTAAGTTTCATTCCACACTGGGCTCTGATAAATAAGCTTTTGCCTTGAGTGGATCCAATCCTTCCCTTCACTTTCTGGTCACCAATTCCCATGATGCTGTCTCACTCCTCCTCTCTTCTGGTGTTGCATTCCTCTATTAGAACATAAGCTTACTCTCTTATATTTATATGCCAAGTACTTAGCAAGGTGCTTGGCATATAATAAGCACATAAACATGTTTTCATTCATTCATTCATTCTTTCTTTCATGACTTTCTTGTCAATTAAGTAACTTCATCTTTCTTTAAGTAAGTGAAACTCTTCTCATTCTTAAATATCCTTAAAGTATGTTATTCTATGTTTTTCCATGGCATTGCCTGGAGTGGGGAAAGGGAGACACAGAAGCTGCTTCACCATCATCAGTGTCATCAAAAAAAATTTCATTTTCAATATTAGCATGAAGCTAGTCCTTATTCTACTTCATCCTCACATAGAGACAAAATGTAGGATAGTTCTCAACTTTTTCCCATTGATGATGGGCGTACTTGTGGAAGAATGCACCCCAGATTTTAGGGGAAGATATTGTTTTGCTAGATTTTTTGCTGCAGCATTTCATTATGTGTCCTTGCTTTGAGCATCTGTTTTCCAGCTAACTATTACAATTATCCCTTCCACATCCTGAGGGTTAGGGCCACAGCACTCCTGTAATCTGAAAAATCTGCATAAAAATTTTCAGCTCTCTCTTTGTATCAGAGAAGAATTCTGAATTGTTATAGTATTAAATTATAAAATATGTCGATCTTATATAATGTTATACACATATTTTATGTATTTCTGAGTTTCTAAACTTTTTCTGTGTCATCTTCTGGCCTTTGTGCATTATCTGTGGCTTCCTCAAAACTCCCCCAAAATTCCCATTACATTTCTCATGCTTACCCATGACACATCAGAACTGTGTGGGGGATAGTTGCAATGTGGAAGGGATAACTTTAAAGGTAAGTGCATTAATGGAAACCCTTACTCTATAGTTTTAGAGGTAAAGACCTGAAGAATACTTTGAACCAACAGTAGTGGGAAACCCATCCTGCAATTTTGGGAATGTCCCACTGACTTTTAAGAACCAAAGACCTAAAATTCAAGTCATAGTTCAATTATGTACTTGCTGTGTGACAATGGAAAAATCACTTTTTCAAGGGTGAAGAAGTTGCAGCCATATGTGGCCCTCTATGTCCTCAAGTGCTACTCTGAGGTCTGCACTTGAGGACCCAGAACAGCACATGTGACCTTGAGGCCAGAGGTTTCCCAACCCTGATAGTCAATCAATACACCCCCCTCATCTGTAGAACAAGTTGAGAATATTGAGAAAATCTCAATATTGAGAATCACTGTAAGAAATTTTTACACCAAAAGTTCTCCCACACTGATGAAATCACAGATCTAAACAACAACAGAAAAAATCTCATGCATTTAATTCAATTATTGCATCTTAAAATAATGAAGGGAATTCTTTTTCATTCAGCCTAAACTTTGGTTTACTCTTTATAAATATATGTATAATGTTTCATATTTTAAATACAGACTCTGTAGAGGAAGGAAGGATCTTGGAGGTCCAAGTTCAAGTCTAAGGCTCTCCCCACCAGCTGCTTTGTTGAGATTGTATTCTATGTACCTGTCAAGAGATGAAGAGGGAAAAAAAGGCAAGCAGGAGGCATCAGTGAAGTGAGCAGCCCTCATTATCAAGAAGGCACAGATAGGCTTTACCAAAAAAAAAAAAAAGCCAGGAAAAAAAAAACCCAGCCCCAGATTATGTGGGGCCTGAAATGAGGTATAATGGAGCCCAAATATCGAAAGAACAGCAGATCCAAGAGGGCAAAGGCATTATTGAGCCTGGCTCAGAGGAGTTCAAAGAGGATTAATGAGATGAGAAAATCATCAGACAAAACATCCCAACAATGCCCAATCTATTAGACTGGGGAAGTGTCTCCCTGAGGGAAGTCAGGGAACCAGCCGTCCTTTGAGTCATTTATAACAAGGATAGGGAAAGAATGAAAACATGTATTAAGCAGGCAGCCCCCTTCCCACCCGGGGTCTGGAGGCGGGTAGAAGGGCAAGGCAAGCTGATATGTGAGATAGCCTCTAATGAGCCTTTTCAGTCTCTGCCTCCCTGGCTGAGGCAAATCCCTGTATGTGTATTAGCATGGGCTGGAAGACTCTGTCCTCTCCCCCTTCCTCCCTTCCCCCCCTCAATCCCCTCCCAGGCCTTGTTAGTGGACCTAGGCAGCTTATAAATCTGGGATTAACTCACTTTTCATTTGAGTTTTTCTACTTTACTCTTCAGTAAATTATCACCTTATCAACCAGAGTTGCAATTTATAGGGATGATAGAAAAATAAATCTGGTTTATGGGCCTGGACATGTTAAATGTGACATGTATTTGACAGGTGCTTCTGAGGCAGAGTTGGGTTTCCTACTGTTACACAAGCCTGGGGTTTTGTTTGGCCACTTTACTGGGCTGCCCTGTTGAATCTCCATTATTCTAGAGTGGGAAAAATAAACCTGGCACAGAAAAGTTTACTTTCTGTTATCTGATATTTTATCCTGGGTTGGCTTTCCGTCCCCTGGTTGACTGAGGCCTAGGCAGTTTTGTTCACAGAAACTCAAGGAAGATCATCTGCTGATCTATCAGTGAGCCATAGGTCAGTCTTGTCTACTCTGAATTGATTTTGCTATGTCCCTGGCCCCAAATATTTGATGCAGATATTCCCACAGCTTGAGAAGTCAACCTTGACGGAAACAGGTTTGTTGGATTTACTCAAGGAAAGCATTTATGCAACTTAATCAAGAAAAGACAATACAATTTTATTTTAAAATAATAATTCCCTTTGTTCTAATTTTATCTGACTCCTGCCCCTCCCCCTGTCTATCTGATTTACTAGAAATCTGGTTCTCATTGCCCTACCAAAGCCACTCAGGTCATTGGAAGACTGCGATCTGGATTTGGGGATTTGCAAAGAAAAAAAAGGAAAAATTTAAATTACTAAGAAAAAAGATAGTGATGGGCTAAGTAAGCAAAGCAAAAGAAAATCAGGAGGGAATAGAGGGGAGAATAAAAATTATCCCTGAGGAAATTGAAGTGGTCAAATATGAGCTTATGTCTATCAGAGTACTAATTTCATAAGCCCTCATTGTGACAACTCATTTAATAGAATTTCTAAATATTTTCATTCAAACCTTAAAAGGGATTTTCTTTAGCTAATGGATAAAAGCACCACAACAAATATTTAATAAGCACCTTTGAATGCAAAGCATGGAGACAAAAACTGGAGATAAAAAGAAAAAAAGAAGGAAGGAAGAAAAAAAGGGAAGAAAGTAAAAGAGAGAAATGATGGGAGGAAGAAAAATACATACAAGAAAAGACAGGAGGGATTTGGATACACTTTCCTGCTACCTTTAACTCCTCCATGATACAAGATAGTCATCCAGGAGGAAAGCTACTCCCACTTTTGCACTGCAGCTGAGTGGTTTCACAAGTATACAAAAAGTTTCCTCAAGGGACTTCTGAGGATTTCACATTGCAGCTTCCTTTGCAAGAACTCTGTCATCCCTATTTCCAGTCAGACTTTAGAATAAATAGAATCAATGGTTCTCTTTGTTCCCTACCTACTTTGGGAGCAAAGATCTGGAAGAAGCCCTGGCACTTTGTTTCTTGGGCAGTGACGTTCCATTTCTCCTTCGTCAATTTTATTCACTCTGGTTTCAGAGGAGCTGCCCATTTCTGAGGAGCAGAGGGAATTCCTTAAGACTGTGCTAAATCAGTCACAGAACTTTCCATTTGGGAAGGACCTTAATGAGGAAAGATAAATATTGTTGCATTTGGGAACTACTGGTGAAAATGATGGATGGGGCTGGACTAATTCAAAGTTTAGCCCCAAACCAGGTGGTCATTTTCATATCTGCACATGGCACTAAGTGGATGTTGTCAAGTTCAATTTAAACAAATGTGGCCCATGACCCAGAAGCAATATAGCTAAATGAAAGAACATCGTCCTGGGAGTCAGAAGATCTGGATTCAAACTCTACCTATGACACTGTCTAGCAAATGAATTCATGTAACTTATTTAATATCTTGAGGCCTCAGTTTCTTCATCTGGAAAACTGGTAGGATAGGAAGTAGATCTGTAATTTCATTAGTACAGAGAACAACTGCATGAGAAAACTCCCTTAAGACTGTGGTAAATCATAGCATCACAGTATCTTCCAGCTAGGAAGGGCCTAATGAGCCAGTATGTGCAGAGGCAGATCTTGAACTCAGGTCTTCCTGGCTTCAAAGCAGCTCTGTATCCATTATGTTACTACTCATGTGTAAAATAGGGGGACAAGGGGTATAAAATTAGGTCATCTCTAGGGTCCTTTCCAGTTCTCCCATCTAGTATTTGCACAGTGGTTGGCATGCAGTAGGAGATTAATAAAAGCTTATTGACAGACTGACTGACATTTTCAGATTCCACAGAACTTTATGAGACCAGGACAGACAATAGGGGTCAGTGGGAAAGGCATTAGATTTATTCTCAAAGGACCTGAATTCAATTCCTACTATTGCATATAGTAGCTAGATAGCTAAATATTTAGGCAAGTTGTTCTATCTCTCTGGGTCCCAGTTGATTCATTTGGATTTTTATTTCACAAAAATAAAAGCCATACCAATACTCCCTCTGGTTTCCATCAAAGGCTAAAGTAGTCACAGTCATTGATTTTCCAAAAGAGGTGGCAGAACAGGAGATTAGAGGGCTACTATTACTCCATGTAATAAGACTGAAAATTTAACTTTTTATCTCACAGGATGGACAAGCATGGATGGGCTGAGATTTGTGTAGTTGGGAGGAATACTTACATTATTGGAATCACTGATTCAATGGAGCATTGATTATATTTTAGCAAATTTCAGCAAAAGGGCAGCTTTATACATGTCTGTTACTTGAGCTTATATGTGGGGTTTTTTTTCTTTATCTTTTACTATTGGATTCTAAACTACCAGTGGTCAGGGACAGTTTTCTGCTTCTGCTTATAATGTCCTATAGTTGTCCAAATTTATTCACTAATATTGGGTATCCAAAGATCACTAATAGGGAACCAGAAGGATCCTACAAGGCCATCTAGTCAAACCTCTTATTTTATAGATGAGCTGAGGTCCAACAGACTGAAGGGATTTGCCCTCTAGAGAGATGGGAATCTTGCCCTCTGAGCTAAACTGTCTGACCTGGCCTGGTGGAGAGTCCTCCTGTAGAGATACATACCTAGAATGATTAACTGTTTTGGAAGCTACTTTTTTTGGACAGAATCAGAATCTGGATTCCAGTGGTCAAGCTAGGTAATATAAGATATAATATGCCTAATAATTTCCCATGTTATAGGATCATAGATTTAGAGCAAGAGGGAACGTTAGGGGTCCAGTCTCCTCATGGTACACATGATAAACCTAATATTCAAGAGATAGCTTGATTTGCCCAAAGTCTTAAAAGTGTTAAGTTACAAGAACTAATATTTAAACTCATTCCCTCTGAATCCAAAAGGACCGTTCTTTTCACTACAAAACAAAACCGTTCAGACATTAGGAGAATCCATATACCAAGAGTATTATTTTCAAAAGTAAAGTTCAGATGTCTCTAAGTAGACAGATGGTTAGCAAATTCATGAATTATCTTTCTACTTAGACTTATTCCCAAACCTGTTCACTTAAGTTCTTGTTCTTTTAATTAGTAAATGAAAAGTTTGGGGGTGGTTTTTGTTTTGTTTTGTATGAGGTTTGTTTTTTGGTTTGGTTTGGTTTACATTTCAGACTTATGTCTTAATTTTTCATTTTACAAGAAAGCAAAACCTAACAAATATTTGTTAGGTTTTGCTTTCTTGTAAAATGAAAAATT
>JAQQSW010021048.1:0-10734 GCA_028646575.1 Pseudocheirus occidentalis | reverse complement strand
GGGGAGGAAGGGGAGAAAAATCTATAACTGAAGTGACTATGGAACAGAATCTTGTAACCTAAAAGTGAACAAACAAGTTAACTTTAAAAAAAAAATAATAAAATAAAATTTAAAAAAGAAAAAAAGAAAAAAAAAGTCTTTGGCAACAAAAATATCACTAATCTGGTGAACATCCCCTCAGTGCCAGGAGATGAGCACAAATAACAGCTCTTTCATCTATATAAAAAAACAGCGTCATATATTTAAAAGGAGAAAAGGCATTGAGAAACGGATAAGTTTGATCTGAAAACTAAATGAAAGCACTGTGACAAAGCTCTAGGTAGAGCTAGAAGATCCATATCACTCTCAGTCAGAACTACAGGAGAAAGCTTCATGTAGAAGGTAAGGTTTCAGATGGACTCCAAAGTCAGGAGAGTTAGAAAGGAGAGGACTTAACATATTCAAAGATCACAGGTTTTAGGGCTAGAAAGATCCTTAGAAATCATCCAGATCCAATTTCTTCATTTTATAGATTAGAAAAAAGAGGACCAAAGAGATTGAATGAAAAGGTTAACTTACGCAGCAGCCCAGCTAGGTGGCACAGTGGATAGTGCTGGGTCTGGAGTGAGAAGAGTCTTATTCCCAAATTCAAATTTGTCCTCACACACTCACTAGCTGTGTGACCATGGGCAAGTCATTGAACCAGGTTTGCCTCAGTTTCCTCATCTGTAAAATGAGCTGTAAAAGGAAATGGCAATCCACTCCAGGATCTTTCCCAAGAAAACCCCAAGAGGAGTCACAAAGAGTAGCACTCAACTGAATAAGGACTAAACAAACAATATAAGCAGCATAGCTGGGATTCAAAACCACAATTATCCGATTCTTAATCCAGTATTCTTTCCACTTGTATAACACTCTCTCAACAAAAACTCTCTAGACTTCTGGCGCTGCTGTGGGAGTGTTACCACGTGAACAAAGCCACAGAAATGGGAATGACTATAGAGCATGGGGTCTATGTTAGGGAGACCAGCTTGGCTGATAATGGGGGGTAGGGTGGGTGGGATGCAAACAAGTGTGCTACCTGGGAAAGAAGGCTGTATTTAGAGTAAAACAAACTCCGGGGCTCTTTATCTTTTTAGTTGTGACTCAGGCTAAGTTGCTTTCTTTTTCTGGGCATCACTTTCCCTATCTGTAAACTGGGGAAAATAATACCTGCACAACCTTTCTCACATGGATGTTTAGAGGATCAAAAAAAACCCAAACTCCTGTGAACAAAGTGTTTTGTAAACTGAATTGCTACATAATTGTCAGTTATGACAATAATGAAAGGGATGTTATTGTAAGATTTGGGGTGGCAGAAAAGATATAGGAATGAGGACTATACATCTCAATTATGACATCTGGGGCACCTTAGGGGCACAGCCGTTCTGCACTTAGAGTAGGAAGGATCGGAGTTCAAATCTATTCCAGACACTTACTAGTTGTGTAACTGGGCACTTAACCTCAATCTCTCCCTCAGCCTCTAAGTTTCCTTACTAGAAATGGGAATAATAATAGCACCTACCTCCCAGGGGTGTGGTGAAGATCAAATAAGTTACTTGTAAAGTGTTTTGCAAACCTATTTGTAAATTTATTATTACAAAGATTTACTTTCCTCCCAGAAGCACAGTGCAAGTCTTATTACTTCCCATTTTAGACATTTTAATAGCTCTTCTTAGATGTAAACTCCTTGAGGGGAGGAAGCTTTCGTCTTTTGCCTCCTTTTCTATCCTCAGTACTTAGTACAGAACAGTGCACACAGTAGGCGCTTAATAAATGTTTACTGATCGGTCGTTTCCTGCCCCTAATCTTCCTTAGCTACTGAAACTGAGAAGTAGCTCCGAGGGCGGATGAGCCAAACCAGTAGTCGGGTTTAAAACCATCAGTTGCCAGGTTCACATTCTATAGAGAGAAATAACCCAATTAAAAGTTCTGAAGGATTACCTTCCCTCAGATGAGTCAGTGATTTACCCGAGTAAACCGAGGCTAAGACTAGCACTGGGTCCCTACAAGTGCAAGAGTTGGGGGGCTGGAATCCAGGTCTCGGGACTCCCAGAGCATCCGGGCAGAAGAATCTCTCTCCTAGGCCTCACTTTACATGCCCTCCAAACTCTTTTCCTCCAGTTTACTGTGCTCTCCTTTTCCTTTCGGGGAAAAACTCCTTACCTTCGCTCCACACACTTTCCCTTACCTGGTTCTCTTCTAGCCTTTCCCACTCGCGCTCCTTCCCGGAAGTGACGTTTACGCCAGCGCGCCGCAGCACGAGAAAGGTCCCGGGACGCGGGGAAAAAGGGACCAAATTAGACTCAGTGAGGCCGCGCGCCGGGAGAGCGGTACCCGCCCCTTCCGGGAACTCCGCTCTGGGGGGACCTGCCTAACTTTCCCCCTAACCCCTTCCTTCTCTACCTCCTCTTTTGGGCTGCCTTCTGGGAGGGTACATATGAAAGTCTTCCGAAGGTAAAACTCAGCAGCCGTCCGCCTCGCTTCCCTCCTGCTTCCGCGCCAGCCCTTGCCCTTTGCCTTCCCTTGCGGCGGGGTGAGAGGTCAGGTGGCCATCTTGTGGCGGCGGCAGAGGCGGCTGTTACCGAGGAGACTCGGCCGCCCCTCAGGCCTCGGCCCCTCAGGCTCTCGGCCTGGCCTGACAAGTCTGTGTGCGGCTCAGTCTCGGACTGGACCTCGCCCCGGGCCTGTGTCCATCGGCCACCGCCTACCGCTCCGCTCCGCCCGGAAGCCCGCCAGTCCTCCCTCCCGCCATGTCTTCTTTCTCGGAGTCCGCACTCGAGAAGAAACTCTCCGAGCTGAGTAATTCCCAGCAGAGCGTCCAGACGTTGTCTCTGTGGCTGATCCACCACCGCAAGCATGCGGGGCCCATCGTCTCAGTGTGGCACCGCGAGCTCCGCAAAGGTGCGTAATCCCGCCGGGGCTCCCCGGCCCCCGCTGCTGACTGTGTTGCTCCCTAGTGCTCCGTGCGCCCCTCACCGCGTGCTTCTGTCCCGCCCCCTGCCTCTGTTACCGCGGCCCGAACCCCTTGATTAAACTCCTATTATGTGTCAGATTCTGTGCTTACCGCGCCCCCCCCAGTCCTCCAGAAACCCCCAAACACTTGTGTCTGCCCAACTCGCGTCTCCTGCCTCCCCCTAATTCTGTCGGAGCTGGAAGCAGGCATTTTATTAATCACATAAGAATGTGTCAGGCATGTGTTAAAGGGGGTGGCAACCTTTCAGCGCCTCCCCTTCTGTCCAGTTTCCCGTTCCCCCTGTACAGATCTCCTTGTGCTTCTGGCCTTCCCCCCCCCGCGTCCCCTCACCCAACTTCCTCTACCTCTGTGTGACTTGTCGGCGGAACATTTAGTAAGCCACAGGGCTGTGCCAGCCACTATCCCTAGCGCTGGGGATTCCGAGATAGTCCTTATGCTGGAGGAGCTCACAGACCTCCACTGCTTCTGTCCCTCAACCCCACACACCCTCCATTACTTCTGGACAGGCAATGAGCATTTATTGAAAACCTTTTCTGTGCCTGGAACTGTGACCCTAAATGCCCTTCCACTGCTGTCTGTCCAGTTCCCCAATCCTGCGTGTATTCCTCTGTGTTTGTCAGGTCCCCAGCTCTTCACCACCTGTCTGTTCTCCATTCCCACACACTTTACACTTCCTTTTGTCTGAATAGCTCCCAGCCCTCCTGAACCCTCCTTGTCTGTCTGACATCCCCCAACCACGTACCCATCTCTCTCCAGGCCTCCACTACCTCTGTTCTTCCATCCCAACCTTCCACGACCTTTCTGACTAGCTACCAGCTTTCCATACGCACCCCTTATGACTTTTGAGCTTCCAACCCCTTCCACTGAATATCCCGCCAACTCTCCACGGCTGCCTCCGTCTTTCACCACTTAACACACTCCTCCCCACCTGAGTCCCCAACCCTTCACACAGGCATTTCTCCCCACAGCTTCTTCCATACACTATTAGCCTTCAAGTATACCTCTTCCTGCATGTTTTTCCTTTGGGCAGATCACAGAATTCTCACTGCTTTGTGATTGCTGAGGATGCTGAAATGCTTCATTTGGGAAGGAGGAATATCATTCTGATCTATCTGCTCTTTTCCTTTTTTCTCAACTCTTTAAATACCCAGCATCTTTTTGTTGGGTTAATGAAGGAGCCTGCAAGCATGTCTTCTCATTGAGGTACTGCTGGAAGTAGCTAAAGTTAGGTCTTTGGTGCCAGAGACTTTTTGGTTGTAGTTGAGCTAGTTTGCTTCAGCAAAAATATTAAAGCTACTGTGCCTTCCCCAAAACTTGAACCATCAGTGGGGGTTCTGTGACAGGTTTTGATGCTGCTTCTCTATGTTCTTCCCCACTCTTTATCAGCTAGAAGTGTATATTTCAGAGATCTCCAAATTCGATATTGTTTCCTTGTAAGATACCTCTGAAGTACTTCAAATTATTTGGTCAAAACTATTGCTTTTTCTTTGCCTGAAATATTTCTATTTACCTGGTGCATATTCCTATTTTTCTCTTTCAATCTTATGGAGTCATTTCTATACTGTAATTTGTTTAAAATGCTCTTGAAGAAACACCTTCTTTAAAAAGTAAATATATTGCCCATCAAGTCTGTAACTTTAAGGTTGTTTTCAGGATCTCAAAAGAAAGTCAACAAGTTTTTGTCTGTGTCCAGCAACCAAATGAACTGATTGGGAGAGTGGTGTTGAAGAGTGGAAGAGAGAGGAAAGGAAGGGGAAGACAGCTTAAATGATCAGTTTTTGCCTTTTGCATAGAACTTTAATTTTTAATGTCATAAGGGATGAGAGCTTTGTAGTGCTTTGTATCTGGAGCTTTAAAAAAAAATTACTGTTGCAGTCATTCCCAAGGTCTGTATTTTTCTCTGATACAACTTATCTTTATACATATGACTTCTTGCTAGGGGCATAGAATGTTTCCTGAGGCAAGTAAAAGAGTTTCATCCTAAACACATCATAGTAGTTTGGCTAGAAGGCTGATAAAATAATTGTCATTGTTAGCAGTGAAACTCTGGTTTCTTACCTAGAGTCCTCTTATGTAACTCATAATTTCAAGTGCTGGAAAAATTTTGATTCAGAGAGTCATAGGTTAGAACTTTTAGGGCATTCAGCGTTCACTTGTTCATAACACCCTAATTTTGCAAAGGAGATCCAGAGGGATTAAATGACTTATCCAAGATTGCAAAGGCAGTATGTAGCAGAACTGACATTTGAACCTAGATCTTATTCTAAATACAACACCCTTTTTACTTTGCCATGGTTCTATTCTGCAGTGCCCAAATTGTTTTCTTGCTATTTGGGTTCTGGGTTTTTTAACATAAGATATTTGAAATATGTAAACCTTTAAGGAGAATTGTCTATCTTGTTATTTTATTTTCTAATTCATTGTTGATTAATATCAATGCAGATTTGGCATTTATGGATTTCTCCAAAACAGATGTATGAAAATAAATAACCTCTGATAGTATTTATACCTTTGTCACTGTAATGGAATACAGGAGTAATTATTGAATACACTTTTGTTTTTGACCAATTATTAGATTATTGAATTTCTTATTTGTTGATCTGACTTGTTGCCAGATGGTTTTGGAATTGAGAGCAGATATATGAGCATTTGCAGGAAGTGTTTAAATTATTGTGTTTTTTAAAAAAGCAAATTTAAACTTCAGTTATTCTCAGTAGTTACATTTGAAACTATCATAACTACTAAGTGATGCATGCTGTGTGCCTTTCAAAAGGGGAAGAAAAACGGACCAATGACTAGTTTGTAAGGTTGAAATAAAATAAATTTGAAAAAAAACAAAGGTTGAAGTATAACACATTTGAGTTCAAGTACTTTGGCATTGAAGAAAACTTAACATGTTCAGATATCTGATTATACTTTTATTTATTCCTTTTAAAAGGAAACCTTCACCAAAAATTGGTGATGCAACTTTATGGTTGAGAAGTTATGTGCACGGAAGCCAGGAAATTCAGTAATGTTCCCCAAAGCAACTGTAACTCAGACATACATGCATGAAGTTTTTATAGTTTAATATATGACACCATATAGAGTAATAGGAGGTACTGCATCTACTATGTATAAAAAAAAATGAATTACGGGTTTTGTGGGAGCCATAATTTTTATTTTCCTGACTTCATGTGTGTAAATTTTAAGTAATAATCTAGTAACATAGCATTAATATATTTTTGCTTTGGAAATAAAAGATATATCTCTTAGAGGTTTCTTTGTTGCATTATAGAATCAACTACCTTAGACTGATGACTAAAAATGTTTAGGAAAAAAATTTAGCTGTTGGTTCATGGATAACAAAAAGTGATTTTGAAGTAAGAACAGGTTCTGATTTAGTTTCTTCCAGGAACATAAAGTAATTAACAGCAACAGTTAGAAATATTTATCTTTGCAGTATATTCACAGAAATAAAAGTTTTTTTTGCTGTGTGCTATTGGGTTTTGAATTCTTAACCTTTCAGGCCTTTTCTTAACTCAGTATATTTGACAGGTTGATTTATTTCATGAAGAAATTGACAGTCATTTCCTTTTATATTAGTTTTAGGCCAACTTTGGTAAAAATATTAAGGTCTTAAGTGCATTTTTTGCTATATTCAATAAAGTTTGTTAAATATACAGTTCTTGACCTCTAACAAAGATATGTTTGTATTCTGTTATATAGTAAGTAGACTTTGGCAAGAAACTGTGAAATGAGAAATACCGTAGTTAGAATGTAAGTTAAAGTATTTTCTTTTCTTCTTTCAGCCAAATCAAATAGAAAGCTTACGTTTTTATACTTAGCAAATGATGTCATCCAAAACAGTAAGAGGAAGGGGCCTGAATTCACTAGGGAATTTGAATCTGTCCTCGTGGATGCTTTTTCCCATGTTGCCAGGTATGTTGTTTGCTTTTTTCTTTAATTCTTTTCTTACTTTGTATATGAAACCCTCTACCAGTTGAAAATTAAGTACTTTTCTCAGGTTATTTATTGCTGTAGAGGTCAAATTAATGGTCTTCCCTCAAGCAAATTCCTGAAGAGCTTTTACAACTATGTAAACATTTTGGCACATTATGAGAGTTCAATTTGTAACATATAAGGGATACTCTAGCTAAGGATACTCTTTCTTTCCCCCAATTATGTAACAAGTTATTGTAATACTCTTCTCAGAGTCATATTTTACTTGGGTTTTATTGAGTTGTCTTTTTAGCTTGTTGTGATCAGTTATATGGTAAATAGCATTTTTAGTTTAAATTTTCTTCAAAGTCAGTCAACAAACTTCCTGTCTCTTAAAGATAAGAACCCAGAGTGATAGCCTTTCTATTAAGAGGAATTTTAGGTGATGGTGCCCTAATAAAAAGAAATAAGTTGTATTTCCATTTTTGCCTTCTTGTTCTGTTTCCAGGAAACAAAGTTTTGTGTCTGTTTTGCTTTCAACTAAAGATAGTACTTGTTTCCATAACAGCAAAAGTAATAATTACCAATGTGCATAATCTATATTAGATCTAGTGTTGCCCTGTTAAACCTTTCATATTTGTTTTTACTGAAGAGCAACCATAGCATGTTCCATGTAGTGATGTAAATAATAGCCCAAATGATTTTAAATGTGATTTAAAAAATTTGTCGCAAGAAACTGACAAGTATTTATTAACTTCTTACTATATACCAGGCAGTTTGCCAAGCATGGAGTTACAAACAAAGGAAAAATAATTCCTGACATTTTAGAGCTTATATGTTAATGGGGAATTAGAAATGCCTACGTATAAGATATGTATAGAATAGATGAAAAGTAAGCTTACAGAAAGAAGGTTGCAATAGTTGGGGGAGGGAATCAGACTAACCTCTGGCGGATAGTGGTTTTTGAACTGTACTTTAAAGAAACCCTGGAAGTCTTAAGAATCAGACTTGAGGAAGAGCGTTCTAGGTAGGAAATGGGAGATAGAGTATCATGTAGGAACAGCAGGTAGGATGAAATCTCTGGACCTCAAAGTGCACAGAAGAAGTAAAATAAAAAGACTGAAAAAAAGGTAGGAAGGCTCTAGGCTGTGAGGAGCTTTAAATGTCAACAAATGACTTTATATTTGATTCTGGAGATAAAAATACCACCGCATACTTTGGATCTAGAAATAATTTGATTGAATCCATAAATGCTAATCTGTAATTGTGGAATATGCCTGAAATAAAGAGGAGCCAGGAAATTTGGAATTGAATGAAGAACATTTTCATATTGAGAAATTTCATATATTAAGCATTTTGATGTATACTTTCATATTTAAGATTTTAGAAAGAGAAACATTGCTTATATCAGTAGTTTCTTGTGGCTTGGAACATATTTAAGAAATATCAATGTGTATATTTTAATTAAGCACTCAGCTATAGATTGTTTTCCTAGAGAGAAGCAGGAGAAAAGAGAATCTGGCCATTCTTCAGTGAAACATTACTTGACATTAAAAAAAAAAAACAAAATCCCCTCCCCTTTGCCAGAAGGATAAAATCAGAAAAAATGAATGAGATATAATTTTCAAAAAACAAAAAAGGAAATAGACAAATATTTGAGTATATTGTCAAAATATTTTTCCTTCTTTTCCATAGGAAAGCTAAGTTATAAACTGATGACACCAAAAAAAAAAATGGAGACTTATTGACTTTTATATGATTAAAAACTGGCTCTTTCCAATATAAATTCATTCTTGAATAGATTGCTGGAATATAATACTTGGAAATGGTATAAGAGGCCTTAAAATAAAGAAGATTGCTTTATAAGTTGATTGGGACCCATCTTCAAAACCTACATAATATACTTTAGAAGGTATAGGCAATCCTTAGCGCATTTGCCTATAAGAACTGATCTGGATGAACATGATTAGAAAACAGAAAGTAACTTTTTTTTTAGAGAAAAATTTTGGGAATTAAAATTTAATCTATCTAACTCTTATGACTAGAAATTCTATTCAGAAATGCAAACATTTAGCACCTACTATGGGCTGGGTACCATGTTAGATGTTACCTTCTAAAAGGGGGCAAAGGTAGCACCTAAACAGGAATGACTGCAAGATAATTTGAGAAGGGAAAGAGCACTAACAGTGGGCAAGGAGGGGAAGGTTAGGAAAGTGACTTGGAACATACCAGAAAATAATTTTATAATCATCAGAAAGGCCATGGGTACTGCATTAAAGTTGTGCAGAGGCTTTGTGGGAAGATGAATCCTATCAGTATATCTTACCTCCCCTTTTCTATCTGCCTTTTTTCAAAGGCTACCTTTGTATTCAGTACTCTTGTCAGATTCCATATTTGATTCTCTTTCCAGTTAATTAAACATTTGAAGCATGTGGTTTCTTTTGTAACTTAGTAGTTGATTTGAACATGCCCATTTTCAAGTTTAGAATGTCATTAAAAGGCTACCTTGTCAGAAGACTTGTACCTCTTCAACTGTATGGACAACCATACCTGTTCTCTTTTTATAGTTTTATAGTGATGGCTTTATGCTGAGCAATGAGAGTTGATTCTTTTAATTCAGTTGATATTCCAGATTTGATTATCATTTTAAAAATCACCAGTAATGACAATCACCAAACCAGAGTCAGAGTTAGTAATCTGTGGAGTGGCCTTTTTAAAAATTGTAGTTAAGTCCTTATATCTGAAAGACTAAAAGACATATTTGTTCTATACAAAATACTTCATTAGTTTTTACATAACTCTTGTACATATTATTCTGCATTTAGAGTTAGATATAGCTTTTAGTTTTATTAGCATTTATCATTACTTAGTTCTCTTATCTGTAAAGTGAGAAATTTAATTGGATAATCTCTTAAATTCCCTTCTAGTTCTACCATATAAATACTTATTGAATATGCAAAGTTCTAGGAATACAAAGAGGCATAAAGAATGGTTTCTGTATTCATATAGTTGCAGAGGGTGGGAGGTGGAGAGTATGAAAGAGAAGATGGAGAACAAACTATACATGTAAAAAGATAAATAGAATAATAGAATGTTAGAGGTAGAAGAACATTTAGTCAGTTTCCCTCATTTTACAGATGAGGAAACTGAGACCCAGATGGGATGTGGCTTATCCGAGTTTACAAAGATAGGACTCCAGCCCAGGTATTCTTTAAGATTAAGTTCAAGTGCTACTTCCCGTAACAGGCTTTTTCTGACTCCCTCCATTTTTAGTGCCACTTCTTGCTCCCAATTACTGTATTTTTTGTGTCTCTCTTGTATTATCTGTGAGCATATTGTTTTCCCCTTGTAGAATTTAAGATCGTTGGATGAGAGGTATTTCACTTTTTTATCCTCAGGTCTACGTAATCACTGATACACAGTAGCCACTTAATAGCTACATATGGGCTGTTATTCAAAGTCTAGTACTTTCACCCTGTATCCCTTGTCTGCTTTACCGCTTGCCCACAAAAAGAATACTGGGTAGCATATACTAAGTGATCTAGACAGAAGGAGATCAAAGGAGAAACAACTGGGCTGGCATGTCTAGGAAAGCCTCCAGATCCATGTCCTCAGTTTTCAAAGGCGACAATTTACTTTTTTTTTTTTCATAACTAAAATAATGGCATTTAATGGGAGCTGGGGGGGATGGTTACAATTACAGAGTCTTACAGAAAACAAGGATAGGGAACTGGGTGGGAAGGTTACAAAATAAAGGGACCAAATCTTTTCATCTGGAAGAAAAGATGGTCCAGAGCCGCTTGAGCCAGGCTAGTACG
>JAQQSW010021047.1:0-10735 GCA_028646575.1 Pseudocheirus occidentalis | reverse complement strand
GGGGGGGGAGAGAGTTTGGGGTCATTAAAAGGGTCATACAGTTTCCTGAACACAGTCTTCCCCGTCCTGATTAATCCTAGACCCAGCTTCCAATTGTTGAACCTAACATGTAGTAGTGTTTGTTGCACAGAATGGAGTTCTTTCTTTCTGACATAGAATGTGGAGTACCTTTTGCTTCTTGGGAGAGAAATAAGTTCTAAAGCAGTGCTAGCTTAGCCAGGGGTGATTTTCAAGAGGATATATAGTCCATTATCATTTTTGTACTTGAAGCCTTTCCATTCTACAGAAAGAATGTTCTATCAAGAAAGTGGACAAAACGAAAAAATACTAATTTTGATTATTATCTGTAGGGCTTTAAATAAATATACAAAATGGAGCCTGTAATCATCTGTATCTCTCCCTATGTGTTTATATACGTAATTATGATTTTCAGTAACTATGTGTGAAGCAAAAATAACATCTTCATCTTGTTCTTAGTCTTCTCCAAGTAATTGGCTGTCCATTGTTGCTTAGCTGTAAAAGTCACAGGAGCGAAACAAAACAATACAAAACCTTTTACAAGCTAAAGACACTCTCCTGACATTCAGGAACAAACACAGTAAAAACCCCATATGATAGTTTCCTTCCAAACATCAATTACTGAGTAACAGACCATGAATTTTTACATATAGTTGCCTGAACCCATCTGGCAGCCTGATGATAAAGCATAAATTCAGATTTGTCTACAGCTTTTCAGATTGGGTTAGTGCCATCAAGACTGAGGATGTCTGCCATAATCTTCCCCAGCTGACACCAGGGCGGTTCACCTTCCTCCTCACAAAGCATGTCACTTTGCTGAGCTGACAGTCAGTCTCCTCCGTTATAGATCGCTTCATATTAGATGTTCAGAAGCCAAAGACGGCAATAAAAACTCGACATGTCAAGGATGGCTTGTTATTGGCTCAGTGATTGATCTCTGGTACCACAACAGATGTTGATCAAAAATGCGACTGCTTGGGGGAAACTTTATGCCAACAGTTAAACCAGGCCTCCAGACAGACACACTTGGAGCGTGGAGCCCTGTATACTTTTTCTTCCCTTTCTGATTTAAAAAAAAGTCTAGTTTTGTTCCATTACCCTAGTTTTTCTGTTTGAGAGTGGCAAGACAACTTAAATTCCATAAAGTACTTTGGAAATGAATGAACTGTGAAGTTTTCATCCTTGAGATCCAGTTACTCATTTGAAATGCATGTAACCAGCACTTAGCACGGTGCCTGGAACACAATAGGTGCTTAAATGTGTATCAATCATTGTTTATTGATTAATTAGTGTTTGTTAATTGATATCACCACCATTGATCAACAAGAATTTATTAAGCACCAGCTGTGTGCCTGGTGCTGTGCTTATCATCACCATGAATCAAACAAAATTTATCATTTGCCTGATTATCTGCTTATGATCATCATCATCATTGATCAGCAAGCATTTATTAAGTGCCTGCTGTGGTACTGTGCTGTCATATCCACCACCATCATCATCATCACTGGTCAACAATTAAGAACTTTGTTGCTGTTGTCCAGTCATATCTGACTCTTCATGGCCCCATTTAGGGTCTTCTTGGCAAAGATACTGGCATGGTTAGCCATTTCCTTCTCAAGCTCATTTTACAGATGAGAAAATTGAAGCAAACAGGGTGAAGTGACTTGCCCAGGGTCACAAAGCTACGAAATGTCTGAGGCTAGATTTGAACTTAGGAAGGAGCTGCCCTAAGAGTCTACTGTGTGCCAAGTATTGTCCCTGTGACCACCATCCAACAGCAAGGCTTTTTCTCTCAATCATATGGATCTCCACTAAACCCACCTCTGATGATGACTAAAGAGCCTGGAGATAAGACCTATGAAGAACTTAAAAAGAATAATGGCTAATACTAATCACTAACATTCATACAGTGCTGACTACATGCCAGGCACTGTGCTGAGCACTCTACAGTCTCATTTTACCCTCACAACACCCTTGGGAGGTGGGTGCTATTATTATACCCATGTTACAGATGAGGAAGCTAGGCAGACAAAATGAGAAGCCAGGATGGCCTAGCCTGAAGAGAAGACCAAGGAATTTATGTGAAGACTTTATGTGAAGCACACTTGGACAGGGAGGAAGGTGGACCAACTGTGCTTAGAGTCCAGTAAGGTCACAGAAGAACGAAGGGGATAGTTAGCCACCAAGGAGGCTTGACTGTTCAGCCATCAAAGCCGCAATGAAGTCTCTGGGGCTTGGTATTTGAATTCCTCAATGATCTCACCTTAACAGCCTCATTTCCTAGGATTCCTCCTCCCACCCTAGGTCCTTGGCATGGACAATGCCACATCCTTGCAATGTGCTTCCTCCTCATCTATGCCTCTGAGAAGCTTTAGCTTCCTTCAAGGCTCTGCTTTGGTGCTTCCTCCTACAGGAAGCCTTTCAGATTGCCCTCATTACTGGTGTTCACTCCTTCCTCCCACTGTCTTGTATTCTTTTATCAATGAACATGCTGGCTTTTTCTCCCCCAAGAGAATGTAAGATCCCTGTAGGAAGGGCCTGTTTTTCCTTCTGTTGCTGAATCCTAGACAGCTAGATGGCAGAATGAGTGGTCAGAGCTAAACATGGTGCCAAGAGGACCCAAGTTCAAATCTAAACTCAGACACTTACTAGCTGGGTGAACCTGGGCAAGTCACTTAACCTCTAGGCCTGCCAGGGTTTCCTCCACTATAAAATGGGAATCATAATGGCACCGACCTCAGAGGATTATTGGGAAGATACCCATAAAGTGCTTTGCAAACCTTCAAGTGCCTTATAAATGCCATTATAATTATTGTTGTGGTCACACCCAGTACCTCCCACAGTGCTCTGTCCATGGTAGCTACTTAATAAACGTAATTGAATTGTACAGCACAAGTTCCTTCTCAAAAGGTTTTTAACAAGATAAATGTTTGTCCAGCTGGCAGGCAAACAACTGATCTAAATGACTTACATACAGTCATCTTTTTCGTTAATAATAGTCTATGCCCCAACAATTTAATATTGTGTGGAAATCTGATTTTTCTAAATTTATTTCTTAAAAGTTAAATTTTTACCATAGCCCAGTGAGACAAAGGGCTTATTTTCCCCAATGGCACCTTATTGACTTGGTGAAGAAATATTCTTCAGGTTGATATATGATGCTGATAAAGAAAAGCATATAAATTCCTCAGCTCCAAAAGCCAATTTTCTTCCCTCTCTGACTATAAATACTTCAAAATAAGCATCTTTATCCCTAGCACTCCAAACAGGGCCAGCACATAGTAGGCACTTAATAAATGGTCATTAGGTCTCTCTGACTCTGAACATAAGGGAAGAAATAAACAACTTTAATGAAATAAAACTCATTTTGTATTCTTCTCTTCCTATCCCCTCCTATAAACTTTTACTGATGAAGAGTTTAGACATCCCAGAACTCCTGGTGGCCTTCTTCTTTAGAGAGGAATGACGTACTGAATTAATCAACAAACCAAGATCACAGGGGTTAGCCTGTTTTTGGTTTTTGGTTTTTAGTTTGTTTGGGTTTTTTGGGTTTTTTGTTTTTGGGTTTTTTTTTTGCTTTTTGGAGGGCAATTGGGGTTGACTACTTGCCCAAAGTCACATGGCTAGTTAGTGTGTGTCAAGTGTCTGAGGCCATATTTGAACTCAGGTCTTCCTGACTACAGGGCCGGTGCTCTACTCACTGTGCCACCTAGCCGCCCCTTAGCCTGTTTTTAAAATGCATTTTTTCCATATTCCAGCTACAACTGGACACAGGGACACTAGCACCCCAGTCCTCCTCATACAGTTTCCACATTTCAAGGGCCAGAAAATCTATTCCAAATGAAAAAGTGCTTCTTGGACTGATCTGATTTTTTACCTAAGAGTTTTGGGGTCTTAAATGATGCTGCATTCTATCAATCAATTAACAGACATTATTAAGGGCTTACCACGTGTCAGACACTGTGTTAAATACTGGGGACACGAACAGGAAAATTCACTCCCCTCCATCAAGTACCTCACATTATGGGGGAGGAGAAGAATACAATGTGTTCACAAACTATATACCAAATAAAAACAAGGTGATTTCAGGAGCAAAGAAAAGCATTAACAACTGGGGAAATAATAAAAGACTTCCCTCTTGAGGTAGGTGACCCTTAAGATGAGATTTGAAAGAACCACTTAATGACTCCTATGGCCACATCCTATGGCTTTATTAGACAGAATTAAAAGAAAAAAATCTTCAAAAAAGTTGAATCATCAACTTCTCTTGGTTGTCTTAACTACAAGCTAACCCAATATTATTCATTTGAATAACAAAATTTCCCACAGTCATAAACCAAGAGACATTCAGCATTTTTCTGTACCCAGTCCCCAAAATGAGCACCTATCAGAGCTGGATTTGTTTTTGCTGGTCAGCCTCCACCTCTGTATTTGGAAATGGCTAAATTCTTTTATCCTCAGTCGACTGCAAATGTAGTAATATGCTACTCAGTGTAAGTGGGGAATAAGATTTCTAATTAAAAAATAATTTTAAAATAATAATTAAGTAATTGCTGCACACAATATTTATGAATTTCCAGTTTCCAAATAGAATAAAATGCACTAAATGACAATGCCATAATGAATATCCTGTAATCACTCCTTGATTCAAAAGCCAAGTCAGGATTTTTCACTGTATGTATCATTATGAAATCAATCTTCAGGGTGCCAAGTAAGCACCCAAAGTCTAGAAAGATGTGCTGAATTTACACAGGGACCATGACCTTCCATGGAAGCTGCTTTCATTGACTTATTTCTTTCTCTTCATGATCCAGAACACTGCAGAGCCTCCTAGAAAAGATTCATAATCACTCAAAAGAGCTTGATCTGATCAATTAACTGTACAGGAAAAGCCAAATAGATAAAGAATGCCTACTGTCAAGAGTTTGATACACAGTTAGACAGACAAGCTGTAGAGCTTGTCCATCAGTATAAATATCATAGAGAGAAACTGAAAACATATAAGCTGGGTCCAGAATTAACCAAGGGGAGGGAAAGGAGGAGGGGAAGTATATTGAGAAACTCTTCTATTGACCCCAAATGTCCCTGAGAAATGAAGGCCCATACTTTTAATAACACCATTCTACCTGTGGTGTCAATTCCAACCATTGGCATTGGGATTCCACTGGCATCTCAAATTCATTATGTTCAAGACACAATTTATTCTCTTCCCCTTACCTCCAACCTGCTCCTCCTCCAAAAGCCTCCATTTGCTGAGAGCAACAGCATTTTCCCTATTACCCACATTCATAACCTTTCTGTCATTCTTGATCATCTCCCCTCTCTCGAACCACAGGTCAAATATCAGTTGCCCGTCTTATAGATTTTTAACTCTATAGTAGTTGCTGTATCTATCTCCTCTCCACTTATAAAGTGACCACCATGGGTCACCCCCCCCCCACTGAACTTCATTGAACTGCTTTAGAAAGTCTCCTGGACCCCAATCTTTCTCCTTACTAAATCGTCCTTGATAAAGCTTTCAGAATGACTTTCCTAAAGCAAAGATCTGGTCATTTCGACATTCTATGTAGAATTCAAGTCACTTAACCTCAATTGCCTTGCATTACCCCCTCTAAAAAAAGCAAAAAAAAAAAAGACATTCTATGAAGAATGTCTTCATTCATCAGTGGCTCCATACTGTCTTTAGGATAAAATTCAAACTCCTTTGAATCTGGCTCTCCATAATCTGGCTACAATCTACTTTCATATCGTCCCTGTCAAAGGCATGCCCACACTCTCCTACCTCAGATTCAATATTAGATTGTATGGAGGCTCTCACAAATCATTCAGCAGTTAACAAAAGGAATTTAACTTTGCCCTAACAAAGCACGGCTATGCATCAAGGATACAATGGTTCTTGGCTTCTCTCATCTCCATGCTGAACTGTATCTGGTCATCAGGAAAGAATATGGTGAAGAATGTGGTAACTTGTATGGTCTTCAAAAATCCACCAACCAGGAGAGGCCCCAACTGCATATGGGTGGAACTTTTTATGCCCTTGGATAACCAGGAAGTAACATCAGGGAAACTGGCCAATCATATCCTAGGACCATTTTGTCCCCTCTTAGAGTAAACTCATAAGATAGAAAGAGAAGGGGTGGAGGTAACCTAATGTTGTGAGAAAATAACGATAGATACTAGTCCTATCACAACTGCCCTACGTGCACCTACATTCCAGTCAAATGGCACCATAGTTTCCCTACCTTAGCATTTCATCTCCCATGCATCTGCATAAGCCTTCTTTTTGGCCAGGAGGGCAGGCTCAGCTCAGGTGCCTACCTCTGTGAAGCCTTCTGGATTCCTCCAGTGTTGGTTTTATTTACCTACATAGGTACTGGAAGCTCCCAGAGAGCAGAATCTACTTCATGTTTTTCTTTGTGTCAATGGCATCAAACACTAGGTATTGCTCATAACAGGAATTTAATAAATGTTTGCTGAATTGGAGGCCTTTTCAAAAGACCAATCTATAATAAACACTTAACTCTGTTTCCCATTTGTTCCTTCCTCCTTTCATCCATACTCAACTTCAGTAGGACACAATAAAAGAGGATTTTTGTCTTACATTTACAATTCTTTATCTACTATGCCACAGTGTCTCTCACTTCATTTATACACCTGAATGAATAGCTTAGACAGAGCAATATCAAGACCATTACTGAGTGGCAAAGCTATGAATCAACTGTTTTCTACAATATATGCTTTTTCATATAATTACAAAGTGTATTATTTATTTTGCAATGTCATTAGTTGATATCACTAAAGGTTATTCAGAGGTGATATGCAAGGAATTAGAAAAATGAGCAAAGAGATTCTCATTTGAGAATATGTGATTTGACAGAGCAATGCCCAAAATTCAATACTGTTTATGTTACATGCCAGTATGGCATATAAGATTATGCTAATTGCCTTTTAAAAAGTATTTTAAGGAACCAGAAGGTACACAGTAAATAGAAACTTCAGACATGGAAGAAGTAACAACAAACCATATACTGAATGAATCAGAAACACCTAATGATCATGTTATTCCCAAAATTTCACTCTGCTAAGAAATACAGAATCTGCTCAGCACTGTGTCCCTAGGCTTAACACAGAGTTGAGAAACCATGAGAGGCACCCTGTTAGGTGAATGAAGTAGGGTAGCCACAACCCATTAAACCACAGTGTTGCCTTCTTAATGAACCATATCCAACCCTAGTTCAGAAAAGGAGGAGAGAGGGCAGAGAGGGAGATTTAAATATATTTAGAATCCTTAGAGACAGGATGTGAGAAGGAGAAAAGGTACATGCATACACATTTTAGTTCCTTTTGCAAGAAAAAAATTTTTTTAAGGGATAGCCCACCTTAGCATTTTAGAATCTGAAAAGGATTGGTAATAAACTAACTGCAGGGACCTACAGAAAGCTACCTTATAAATACATGTTCACTTTGCATTTCACGCATCCCTTGTATAAAAAAATAACTATTATTCCCTTTTGTTCTTATGCCACAGATTTAATAGAGGCTCAAGACTTCTCTTTTGAGTAGATTGCCTTGGGAAAGGTGCTTAAAATGTTTGATTAATAAATGACTGAATGATAAAGCTAATAACAGCACATTTAATACAGCAGATACAACGGGAAAAAGTAAGCGAACTCAGAGCCCCAGGACTGAGTATTTAAGCTTTAGTATTTGTCCTGTCAATGAACAGTCATATGGTGGCTGTTCTAATTAACAGCTAGGCAACCTTGGACAAGGTTTCCTCATCTGTAAAACAAGGGGGTTGAATTGGGTGCTCTAAAGTCTCTTCCAGTTCTAGACCTAGGATGCTATGGTCCCATGGGGCAGCTGATAAACGAATGGGTCCTTAAAGATCAGGCAGTCCAACCTCTCATTGAATGCAGGAATCTTCTTCTAAGAAGGGAATATGGGGGCAATGATGGGGTATAATCAAGAGGTAGAATGGGCTAACATAAAGAGTAGTAAACCGGGAGCAAGATAACCAGGGCTCTAGTCCTGACTCTGCCTCAAAGTGCCTGTGGTACATTAGGCAAGTCACAACTTCTCTAGCCTTCAGGTTCCTTATCTGGAAGCCCATATGTCATCTAGTTCCCCATCCCCCAAACCTCCATCCCATGCAGGTGTTCCCTCTGCAAGAAGCAGTTGGTCAGCCAGCCTCAGCTTGAGAATTTCCAAAGATTAGAACTCAATAGCTGATGAAGCAATCTATTCTATTTTTGGACATTACTAATTGTTGGAAAATTCTTGTTGCTGTCATTCAGTTGTTGGACGTGTCCAACTCTTCATGTCCCAATGGGCCATAGCATAACAGGACCTTCTAACCTCCCCTATCTCCCAAAGTCTGGGAGATTACTTCCATAATACTATCTCTCATCCTCTGCATCCCCTTCTCCTTTTGCCTTTAATTTTTCCCAACATTAAGGTCTTTTCCAATGAGTCCCATCTTGTTATGTGGCCTAAGTATTTAAGCTTTAGTATTTGTCCTTTCAATGAACAGGCTGAATTAATTTCTTTAAGTACTGACTAATGCATCCTTCCTGTTCAAAGGACTCTTAAAAGTCCTCTCCAGAACAGCAATTTGAAAGTATCAGTTTTTTTAATAGTTCAACTCTCACAGTCATACATTACAGTTAGAAAAACCATAGCTTTGACTATACAGACCTTCGTTGGCAAAGTGATGTCTCTGCTTTTTGGTATGCTTTCCAGATTTGCCTTAGCTTTCTTTCCAAAGAGCAAGTATCATTTAATTTTATGGCTGCAATCACCATTAACAAGATCTTTGAGTCCAAGAATATGAAATCTGACAATACTTCTATTTCTTCTCCCTCTATCTGCCAGGAAGTGATGGGACCAGTTTTTTTTTAATGTAAAGTATTTAATGGTTTTTCAAAAATAAATTTGGAGTCTTTTAATGTCAAACTTCAAGGCTACTTTTGCACTCTCTTCTTTTACACTCATCAAGAGGCTTCTTAATTCTTCTTCATTTCTGCCATTAGAGTGCATATCTGAAATTGTTTATATGTCTTTTGGCAACCTTAATTCCGCTTTGGATTTGTCCAGCCTGGCATTTCATATGATGCACTCTGTATATAAGTTAAATAAAGTGACAATATACAGCTTTGTCATACTCTTTTTCCGATCTTAAAGTCAATCAGTTATTCCCTGTTTGGTTCTAACTGTTGCTTCTTGTCCTACATACAGGTTCCTCAGGAGACACGATAATCTGGCACTCCCATCTCTTTAAGGACTTATCACATTTTGTTGTGATCCATACGAAGGTTTTAGTGTGGTCTATGAAGCATAAGTAGATGTTTTTCTGGAAATTCCTTGATTTCTTCATAATCCAATGAATGTTGGCAATTTGGTCACTAGTTCTTAGGCCTCTTTGAAATCCAGCCTGCTCTTCCAGTATTTCTTGGTTCACATATTGCCAAAGCCTAGCTTGCCAAATCTTAAGCATAAACTTGCTGTTGTGTGAAATGAGCACAATTTTTTTGTAACTTGAACATTCCTTGGCACTTCCAATTCAGTGTTCACTGCCGAGTTTTCCAAATCTGCTGGCATACTGAGTGCAGCACTTTAAAAGCACAGGATTTGTAAACAGTACATAGTTCAGCTGGAATTCCATCACCTCCATTAGGCCTACTGTTAGCAGTGCTTCCTAAAGTCCACTTGACTTGATTCTCCAGGATTTCTGACTCTAGATCAGCAACCACACAACTGTGGCTGTGAATGATGTTAAAATCTTTCTTCTATTGTCCTTCAATATTTTCTTACCACCTCTTCCTGATCTCTTCTATTTCTAAGTCCCTATTATTTTTGTCTTTTAACATGCCTGTTTTTTACATGAAACATTCTCTTGCTATCCCTAATTTTCTTGAAGAGATCTCTTGCCTTTCCCGTTGTACTGTTTTCTTCTATTTCTCTGCATTGCTCATTTAAGAAAACCTTATCACTTCTTGGTATTCTCAGGAATTCTACATTCAATTGAGCATCTTTCCTTTCCCCCTTTCCCTCTTTCCTTAGCTATTTGTAAAGCCTCACCAGAAGCCATTTTGTTTTCATGCCCTTCTTTTTCTTTGGGATTTTTTTTATTGCTGCCTCCTATATAATATTATGAAACTCCATAGTTCTTCAGGCACTCTGTATACCAGATCTAATCCTTAAATCTATTCATCATTTCCACTTCATATTCATAAGGGATGTAATTTAGGTCATACCTATACAGTCTGATGTTTTTCTCTACTTTCTTCAATTTAAGTCCAATTTTTTTCAATAAGAAGCTCATGATTTGAACCACAGTCAACTCCAGGTATTATTCTACTGATATTTTATTTTAAAATTTTGCATATATATTCATGAGAGAGACTGGTCTAAAATTTTTTCTCCATTTTGTCTCTTCCTGATTTAGGTATCAGTACCATATTTGGATCATAAAAAGAATTTGGTAGGACTCCTTCTTCACCAATTTTCCCAAATAGTTTGTCGAGTATGGGGACCAATTGTTTTTTTAAATGCTTGATAGAATTCACTAACAAATCCACCTGGCCCTGGAGATTTTTTCCTAGGGAGTTCCCTTATGGCTTGTTCAATTTATTTATTTTTTATTTTAATTTATTTTCTTGGTTACATCATTCATTTCCACAAGGTTTTGAGTTACAGATTTTCTCCCCTTTTTGCC
>JAQQSW010021046.1:0-10735 GCA_028646575.1 Pseudocheirus occidentalis | reverse complement strand
GAGGGGTCTTACAGTGGGATCAATGTTCTGGGCTGGGGGGTAGGGACAAAAAGGGGAGAAAATTTGTAACTCAAAACCTTGTGGAAATGAATGATGTAACCAAGAAAATAAATTAAAATTTAAAAAATAATGAATTAGAGAAAGAAATGGAAAACCACTTCAGTATCTTTGATGAGAAAATCCCAAATGGAGTCACAAAGAGTTGGAGATAACTGAAGCAACTAAACAACAAGAAGTCGACTTTAAGTTCAATATTCTCTTTTATAGCTTTAAAATCTCAATGTATGCCAACTAGGGTATTGTACTCAAAGTATAATCTCTGGGCCAACAGTTACAAACAATTTTTTTCCGCTTTGTAAAGTTTCAAATTATTTTCAAAACATTTGAGCTTAACTGGCATCAACATGCCTCCCTTCCTAGATATTGTCCAATAATGAATTTTTCATTTCCATTTTTTCTAACTTGGGAGACATTAGACAATATTTCAGGGTTGTTTTAAATATGCATTCCTTTGATAATAAGTGATTTTGAAAATAATGTTTTCGTTTCTATACTGATTTCTTTATTCTTTGGCAAACAGTTTGTGCATATACTTTGACTATTTGTCGGGTCATCATTGGTAATCTTGCTATAACCTATTCAAGTCAACAATTATCCTGTGGGTCACAATTCTGATTCTCTAAAAGTTTTATTATTCTATGTTTTGTTGCAAGATTGCATGGACAGGAGAAAATCAATATCAAAAAGATTTATGTTTGTATTTGGCCAAGATTATTCAAAGGAGAGTATGATTTCCCAAATGCAGTTTAGCTCATTCTCTTCATCCTTTTCAATTGTGGACTTTTTTAACTGCACATTCAACAATTCAACAATAATTTATTAAATGTCTAACTTATGAAGATACTATGCCAGGCACTATGTATCCAAAGAGAAACACAAAACACTCCTTTGTATACCTATTTGTTTTTCATATTTAAATGTTTCTCTTTGTTCCTGTCCTGCAGGATTTTTTAGGCTACTTAGGAGAAACAATATGTTCACAAATAAGTGTAATTCAAAATTATTTGAGAAGAGAAAGCAATTGAGAGAATCAATACATGCTTCACACCTAATTTAGGTGTGATAGGCTATATGACCAGGTTTATATACATTAAAAGAAAAGTAGTCGGTATTAATTAGGTAGTAGATAGGATTTAAAGGGAAAAGTATTTAATGCATCTGTGGTATTAAAATGATTTTGCTTTGTTTAAGAATGAGGGAAAAAACCAAGGTAGTATTAATTGCTGAAGAAAACCTATCTGAGAGTATGAATGAAGAACTGATGCCATATCTAATTATACAACCCCCCCAAGTTGTGGATTTATAAGGATTTTAATTATAAAGATTTATAATGATATTTATAAACTTGGTGGCTTTTCACTTAGTACTGCTCCTTAGATATTTCTTCACTCATGATTTCTTTTTTTGAAAATAGTATTTGTCTTCTAAGAAAAATAGGAACTAGTTACAGGCCATGCAGGAGCTCAAGAAAGATTTTGAAAATCAAGCAAGAGAAGTGGAGGGAAAATTGGGAAGAGAAATGAGAATGATGCAAGAAAATCATGAAAAGAGAGTCAACAACCTGACTGAAGAAAATAACACCTTAAAAATAAACTAACTCAAATGGCAAAAGAGGCCCAAAAAGCCAATGAGGAGAAGAATGGCTTAAAAAGCCAAATTTGCCAGATGCAAAAGGAATTTCAAAAGCTCACTGAAGGTAATGATTCTTTGAGAATTAGATTGGCGCGAATGGAAGCTAATGACTCAATGAGAAATAAAGATACTATAAAACAGATCCAAACAAATGAAAAAAGAAGGCAATGTGAAATATCTCATTTAAAACAAAACAAAACAAAACACTGACCTGGAAAATACATCCAGGAGAGATCATTTAAAAATTATTGGACTACCTGAAAGCCATGATAAAAAATAACCCTAGAAACCATACTTCAAGAAATTCTCAAGGAAAATTACCCTGATATTTTAGAACCATATGGCAAAATTGAATTGAAAGAAATCACTGATTACCTCTTAAAAAGATCCCAAAAACAAAACGCCTAGGAATATTATAGCCAAATTCCAGAGTTCCCAGATCAAGGAGAAAATATTACAAGCAGCCAAAAAGAAACAATTTGAATATTTTGGAAACACAATCAAAATAACACAGTATCTAGCAGCTTCCACATTGAGGGATCAGAGGGCTTGGAATATAATATTCTGGTTATCAAAGGAGTTAGGATTAAAACCAAGAATCACCTACGCAGCAAAACTGAGAATAATGTTTCAGGGGAAAATATGGTCATTCAATGAAATAGAGGACTTTCAAGCATTCATGCTGAAAAAAACCATAACTGAATAGAAAATGTGTTCAAATACAAGAAGAAGCATGAGAAGGTAAACAGGGAAAAGAAATCATAAGGAATTTATTAAAGTTTAATTTTTACATTCCTACATGGAAAAATGATCATTGTAACTTATGAAACTTTTCTCAGTAAGAGGATAGTTGAAGGGAATATAAATGTGTGTATATACATACATACATATATATATATACATACATATATGAGGGCATATAAATACATATGTAATGTGTGTGTATATGTATATACATATATATGTAGATGTATACATAGATACAGGGCACAGGATCAATTGAATAGGAAGGGATGATATCTAAAAATAAAATTAAGAGGTGAAAGAGGAATATAATTAGAGGAGATTGGGAGAGACTGAATAGCGTAAATTACCTCATATAAAAGAGGCAAGAGAAAACAGTTAAAATGTAAGGGAAGAACAAGAAGGCAAAAGGGAATGGGTCAACCCTACTCTCATTGAAAGTGGCTTAAGGAGGGAACAACATACACACTGAATTGGGTATCTTAGCCTACAGGAAAGTAGGGGGAAGGGGATAAGATGTGGAATGATAGAAGGGAGGACAGATTGGAGGAGGGTGGTTAAAAGCACATACTTTTGAAAAGGGACAGGGTCAAAGTAGTAAGTAGAACAAGTGAAGGGTGGGTTAGGATGGAAGGAAATATAGTCAGTCTTTCACAATATATCAATTATGCAAATGTTTTTCATAACTACACATGTACAATGTATATTGAATTGCTTATCTTCAAAGTAAGGGTGGGTGATGAGGGAAGGCAGGAAATAATCTGAAATTCAAAGTTTTAAAATCAAATGTTTAAAAAAATCATCATTATTATTTTACATGCAACTGGGAAATAAAATATATAGGCACTGGGGTATGGAGATCCATCTTGCCCTACTGGAAAGTTGAGGGGGGGGATGGGTGAGGATATAGGAGGGAGGAGATTGGGGGAGGGTGTATTTAGTGGGATCACTGTTTTGGGGTGGTGTTTAGGGGAAATATGGGGAGAAAATTTATAATTCAAAATCTTGTGAAAATGAATGTTGTAAACTAAAAATAAGCTAAAAATAATTTTAAAATAATTTTATTGTATATGATGCAATGTATCCAGTCTATTTTAGTGAACTGAATCTTCAATGTTGTATAATTCTGGATTATGCAGGCAAACATGATTAAGTCACTGTTCTGTGAGGCAGCAGAACTACTGTAATTAAGGCAGTGTTAGCGCTTATTCTCACAACCAGAAATGACAAAAATACACCTTCCATTTTCTTGGATTGTTTTACACTTCAATAACCTGTCATTTCTTGGCAGAGATGGTACTTTCACTGGTGTGGGCCACAATCCCTATTCATGTAATAGCTCATCTTCATAGGTTACTGTGGTGATGGCACTGTAAACTTCTTTGGCTAGTCTTAAGTGTCCAGTAGACCTCAAAAGTCCATGGTGGATGCTATGTTTGAAGTCTTTCTTCTTGATAGGTTCTAGCAGAGTTTGTGCCTCAGTAGTATAACTTCTAGTGCCCTCCTTGGCAAAATAAAACATTAGAGTTTGGCATAGTGAAATCTTCCTCTTACATCAGGCAGAAGATTAGTACTCATAGTGGAGATGCCGATAATGATCATTTTTAAATTTTGAAGTCCTTAGTTGATTCTACTAAAGGACTCAGGGGTACTGGGGGCATAAGAGTTAAAACAGCGACAACTAATTGCTCAGACTATGAAACAACCTGTTCACATGAGCCCTTCTGTATTACATGAAAATGGGCGCATTATGCCCAGGCTTAAGATAATTCAATTAAATCCAATCAGTATTCCATAAAATTCAGTTTGGTAATTGTATTCAATAAGTATTTCAATTTGACCAAATATATTTCAACTCAATCTACATAAAAATGATTAAATTCTCACTGTCTTTGAGGTGCCAAATCACTTTACCATCCTTGCGCTTGGAAACCTTTCTGAATACAACCCCATGAACATACAGTGTCACTAAGCTCCCTGTTTCTGGGTCAATTTCTGTTTTCTTTGCTTGGTGCTGGATTAAAAATAAAAAATTTGAAAAACCTCAATAATTGATTGGATGTTGCTTCATAGAAATGATCTAAAATGAATTATAAAATCTTAAAAATAGCCCCATGACTTGTCATAGGAAAGTGGGTGCCTCTTAGATATCTGCTGTGCCACTTTCAAAGATCTGAAAGAATGACTGTTAGAATCTGGAACATGAAGGTTTTCCTTTGACGTCTGTGTTTCTATTGCAGATATGATTTTTTTTTAAGTCAATTACCTCATAACAAAGCTGTAATGTGTGAAATGGGATTTTAATTACTGCTTGGTGACAAATCTTTGGGCTATAATTTTTCTTGTTGATATGAACCTTTTAGGAAGAAAACCTATTTTTCAGTTTCCTTTCATGATTAAGATACATTCCTTAGTGCAACTCTTGGGAATGTCTTATCACAGCAGAATATGATGGATTTGATTAAGCAAAGTGACAGCAATACCACATAAGCATGCCAAGTTTTTTTTATCTAATATCCCAAATACTTTTATGTTGTAGCAGCAGGGGTTTAGGTATCACTCTTTTCATTTAAGAGACAGTTGAGTAACCTTTGATTTCATTTTTCTTAAATCTTATGAGACGATGCTGACTTTTCATTAAGGATGCTTGGGAGCCCCTCCTTTAATGTGCAAATCTCATGGGCAATTACATTTGAGCTGCCAATTTTTTTTGATAACATAGAATCAACTAGTGGGAAGAACAGAGAATCACAAATCTGGATTCCCTCTACAATTTTTAGACTATGATCGTATGAGTTATTAATCTTCTCTTTTACTATGCAGAACTGGGGGTGGAGGGTAGATGGTAGTCAGGGGATTTACTGAGATATTACAAAATTTCTTTTTCTACTATCAATGAAAATAATGAATAAAAATACATAAGTGTAAGCAAATAGCTTTTATTTTAAATGTACTGATAAATAGGAATATTAACAGAGATAATTTTTTCAAATGAGACAATGTATGTAAAGCAGTATATAATCCATAATGTACTACACAAATATCATTAATTATCATGACAGTTATTATCATGTAAACCTTAATTTCATGGAAAATAGCTGGGAATTAAAGAGGAAGCAAAAAAAGTTCAAAAGTAACCAAAATAGAAGTCAGAAAGTCTACTCATTAAATATAAATGAATTTATTCATTGACAGGCTATAAGAAAACCTTCACTTATAGACCATTTACTCTTAGGTTACTCTGTTATTTAGAGTTCTAAGAAGATGGGCTACCTGGTTTCCTAACCCACAGCAAAATGAAATGTGTGTGTGTGTGTGTGTGTGTGTGTGTGTGTGTGTGTGAGAGAGAGAGAGAGAGAGAGAGAGAGAGAGAGATAGAGAGAGAGAGAGAGAGAGAGAGAGAGAGAGAGAGAGAGAGAGAGAGAGAGTAGGTATAGATAGAGGGGGATGTCTACTATACTCAGACTGACAATACAGGAAAAGTATAACTAACATAGACAACAGAGCCCCACCTCCCACTCCCCCCTAAAAAAACTAGAAAAATCAAAACTAAAATTCAAGAAACATAACAATAAACAAATCTTTACACTTCAAATAGTTCTTAAGTACAACAAAGAGTCATAAAACAACTGAAGAGTTTAATGATAATAAAGAAAATGTCAAAATATATTCAATGCCTGCTTTTAAAAAGCAAGATAGTACAGTCTAATTTAGAAAGCTTTTATAGGAAAATGTCTGAGATTGATTTGTCTATTTTCTATGAGTTATCTTACCAGGCAGATTCACTAGAGGCAGAGTATGCCTGTTTGCCAAAAGGAGCCAATCAGGAGCCTGCATTGAGACAAAGTTTTCTTCACTCCCACATGCCTTTGTTGGTGTTCACTGACTTATCTCATTGATCAGTGAACCTTGTGGTCAACTCTTAATGCAAAACATTCTACTTCTGTATCCCACCTGTTCCTGTCCATTCTTTTCCCCAACCTCTTCCTGAACTTCCCCTTTGTGGCTCTCAAGCCACAGTGACAATCTCCCCTGCCTCTCCTGGACTGTGGATACCCTCGTAACTTTGTACTGGAGTGCTGCAGCATGTGTCTGATTTTCTTTCTAATAAGACTTTGTTTTGCTTTCAACTCAGCATGTAACCCTCTGCATTTTTAAGGGAATGTTTTACTCAATTGACACTTTACTTACAATGCTATTTTTTCCTGAAATATTTGGGCTAAAAGCATTAAGGTTCTGGTCTCTAAAAAAAAATTCTACATGGTAGAACATTCAGCTATCAATGAAGTGTTGCTGTAGCTAATAGTCATAGATATAAATAGTTTCTTTGTCTTCATTAACGTTGACCAATTTTGCTGGAACAAAGTGACTGACATTCATAGGCCAGTGCTGAAAAATTTGGGGGAAAACCTGGATTTATTGCATCATATAGGCGTTGATTTTATTAATCTCTTATTAGTTATCATACTTTCCACAGTAGCTTTCCTAAATCCTCTCTAGTTTTCTCATTTAGTTCTATAACTCTGTTTCAGTCCCATTCTCTCCTAGCAGAAGACTCATATTTAACTGAGAAGAGTGAGGCCATCCAGCACGAGTGCCATCCTCTACCAACCCTCACGCTTTACAGTTCTGTGTCATCACCTGTCTTCTGCTTTGCTCCAACCTCAGAAGACATTGTAGATTGCTAATCTTTGCACCATTAAACCCTCCATTTATGCTTTTCATCATATTTCCCATCATCTCCAGAATGAGCAATGTTGCTCCATGACTCACTCTCTCTACATACTTTCTTCTCCTCTATATAGAAATACTCCATTTTCCCCTAATATAAAACAAACAAAAATTTGACCCTGCCATCCCCTCAAGTTAAGTTCACTTCGTTCTACTACTCTTCTTCACTAAACTTCTAGTGTGCTCCATATGTGTATTTTTTCTTCTTTCTAACCACCATTCATTTGCAATTGTTTTTGTAATATGACTTTAATCTCCAAAACTGTGGAAAATATTATCTCTAAAGTTCCTACTTAAGTCTTAATTGCCAAATCCTGTGGACTTTTTTTTTTCAACTCTAATCCTCCTAGATTGCTAGTGGAATTACTTTCCTAAAAACCAGTTCTTCCCATGTGATCTCCTCCCACCTTTTCCCTTGAACAACAACTCCAGAGATTCCCTATAACCTCTAGGTTAAAAAATATAAGCTCTTGTTGACATTTAAACCTTTCCATACCCAGCCCCAATCTACGTTTTCAGCCTTAATACATACTATTCCTCTCATGCTCTCTATGGCCTAATTTTCTTACTGTTTGTCATATTCTCCATCTCCATGCCTTTTTCTTACTTGGTATTTTCTCACTTCTTACCCCTGCCTCTGCCATGGACTCCTAAGGACTACCTGCCCCTTAAGCATGGACAAAGAAGTTTAGAGTCTCATCACCACAGTAACTGATGAAGATGATCTTCAAATATTCCCTATCTGTTCCTGGGGTGAGAAGAAACTATTTTTCTTCTATTACCAAAGTAAACCACCAGTGACCATGCCACTGCAAGCTATAAAGTTCTTGTCAAACAAACAACATCCTCTAAATTTTTCATTCATATCTCTTCCACCTATCCCTGCTTCTTATTGTTAATATCCTGGTCCAGATCATTATTAGCTCATACCTAGACTATATGGAGTAGAGGACAGAGCATTAGACTTGGAAGCAGGAAGGTCTGAGTTCAAATTCTGTTTAAGAACCTTGTTAAATGACATTTCACTTCACATTTTTTGCCTCATTTTCTTCATGTTTAGAAGGAATTGAATTTAATGAATGCTAAGGTCATATTCAGCTTTAAATCTATGATCCTATAGTAATTTTCTCATAAAAAGCTTCCACATTATCCACAGCCTGACAGTTTAATATTAAAACAAAATTTTTCATGCAACACAATGCTACTCAAGATATTTTTAATGGTTTCTTCTTTCAAGAATTCAGTTTTGTGCCAACTCTTCAATGACATTGTCTTATTCCTCCAACTTAAGTTTTCTTTCCTCCTTATAAGACAATATGTCTATGAAATGATGTGCTTTGTTGATTTTGATTGTGTGAAAAAAACAATTCTGCCAAATCATTTATTCACCTGGCCAAAGAGAACCTTCCCACTGTTTTTCTAGTTAGCTATAGTTCATGCTCTTTAGTCTCCTTTATGAGAATTTCAATATGCATCTGATTCCTCTGGTACACTGTCAACTCAGTAGTTACCAGGCACAGATTTTACAGTCAAAATAATATCTACCAACTATTTGACTCTATCTTCTATCTCATTTTCACAGAAGCATGAATTGTTATGGTTAAGAATAGACTTCACCTATAAAGCATGCTCCCTACACAGAGATCATGAAATCAGGGCTCACAGTGAAACATGCGTTTTGGATATGGATAATGCTGGATTAAAAAAAATTGCTTGATTTTATGTGTTAGTTAAAAGGATGTAGGTAGGAAGGAGGGAAAACGGATTTTTGTTCCTTAAAAATGATTATAAAAAAATCAAGTCCACTATTATTTAGCCCTATGTTTACCTGAATAGGGACAGTTTGTGATCCAGTAGATGAAGCACTACATCTGGAGTCAAAAAGGCTCATTTTCCTGAGTCCAAATCTGGCTTCAGACACTTACTAGCTGTGTGACACTAGGTAAGTCATTTAAGGCTGTTTGCCTCAGTTTCCTCATCTATAAAATGAGTTGGAAAAGGAAATGGCAAATCACTCTAGTATCTTTGCCAAGAAAAACCCAACTGAGGTTGTGAAAAATTGAGCACAACTGAAAAACAACTGAACAACAAAATACCTGAATAAGACTCTTCTCTATAATATTCATATCATATGAGCATCTTCTAAACTAGATTTAAAGGTTTCTAATTATGGGGAACTCACCGCTTTCCAAGATAGACGATGCTAGCTTTGTGAAGTTCTAATTGTTAGGAAGGATTTTCCCCCTTTTTATATGTACCTGAGTTCTTTTCTACAACATTTAATGTTGGTTCATATTTTTCCTCTGAATTTAATGATAAAAGTCTAGTACTTCATCTATAGAACAGACTTTCAAATGCCTAAATATGTAGTGCATGAATGATATTATTACTCTTATGATTTTTCTTCCTCAGACTAAATCACATTTTCCTATCAATCATCATATGTCTTATTTTCCAGTTTACTTACTGTCTTATTTGTTCTCTGGATGTCATTCAGCATTTACATGTGCTTTCTAAAATATGGCATCATCATCAACTGATCCAAATTTATAAAATGAAAGTAAAAACAATAGCTATACCCCAGGTGATAAATGGTCAAAAGGATATGACCAGGAAGTTATTAGAAGGAGAAAACATGGCTATTTCATGAAAAATACTCTAAATCACAACTGATTAGAGAAATGCATATTTAAACAACTCTGGGATACTACTTCACACCTTTTAGATTGGCAAGCATGACAGAAGAGGAAAATGATAAATATTGGAAGATGAAAATACTGGAAAATGTTATCTACATTCAGAGAGAAAACCAATGAACTCTGAATGCAAACTGTAGCATCCTTGAAAAAATTTTCTTTTTCCTGGTTTTTGTCTGTATTCTCTTTTGAAGCATGGCTAAGGTGGAAAGATATGTTTTGCATAACTTCACATATGTAATCAATATCAAATTTCTTGCCTTCTCAAGGAGGTAGAAGAATTTGGATCTCAGAATTATAAAAATATTTTAAATTTTAATTTGTAATTGCAAATATTTAATGGAATAATAAAATATATTTTAAAAATAAAGTGTGGCATCAAGAATATAATCTGTCAGATATGGTCTGGCTATAGTTTAGTTCTATGAGGTGGTCACATCACCTCAGATACCAGAATTCAGCAAATTCAAAGGATAGATAAACGTCTTGGTATGGTTACTCATGGCATAACTTAATATTGCTGTCCTTTCACACTTTCCTCAATCTGTTCAGTTCATGTTCACATCTTCCAATAAATCCTGCAAAATAATATGTCCAACAGTTTAAAGATCAAATTAAATTTAACATTTCATGGGTGCCATGGTCAACATTTGACCTGTCCACCTCCTTTTCTGACTTATTTTCTTTTTTTTTTAATTTTAATTTATTTTCTTGGTTACATCATTCATTTCCACAAGGTTTTGAGTTACAAATTTTCTCCCCTTTTTGTCCCTACCCCCCAGCCCAGAACATTGATCCCACTGTAAGACCCCTCCCACAATCTGTTCCCTTTTATGCCCTCCTCCAACACCTCTCTAGCTTTCTAGCAGGGC
>JAQQSW010021045.1:0-10735 GCA_028646575.1 Pseudocheirus occidentalis | reverse complement strand
CTTCCTTCCTTCCTTCCATCCCTCCTTCCCTCCTTTCCTCCTTTCTTTTTTCCCTTCCTCCATCCCTCCCTCCTTCCCTCTCTTCTTTCCCTCCCTGCCTTCCTTCCCAGAGAACTGAGACATTGTGACTTGCTAAGCATCACAAACCAGTCTGTGTCAGAGAAACCAGGTCTTTTTGACTAGGGGGCTGGCTGGTCCTCTCTATATGCTGTGTCATGATGCCCCTTTGTAAAACAGAAAGGTATGTGGTAATACAAGAGAACTATCATATCATGATTATGGTCAGAAAGGATATTGTAATTAGGAGAGCAAGATCAGAAATTTAAAGATTCTGTGAAAGCTGCCCAAAACACCATGCAAATCTTTATAATTTTATAGTGATTTTCAATATTGTTCTCTTACTTTGTGAATATATAGATCAAGCTATAGAACCATATATCTTATTAGTGGTCTTTTTGTTAAAATATAGTCAGATTATAGTGTCACAGTTAGCTCTCTTCCTTTCCACCCATCCATATTCATATTCAAATACATATACATATACATATACCCATACATGTACGTGTGTATACATATTTCCCAATAATTCTGTCATTGGCACTGCAGCCCCTTTGCACTCCACCAAGACACAGTCGCTTCAAATTGTACAAGGTACTTTCCAAACTTCTGAATTGTGTTTAATAAACCACTGGAGTGCCCTGAGGCACTCCAACTCGAAACTGTAGTACATATGGCATGCACAGCACATTTTTTCCATGCATTCCCATGATCAAGGACAGATGCTATATGCCCCTGAATTTGCCTTTGTATATCATTTAATGGGACACCCACCCCCATTAGCACCCTTTGTATCATGGAGCTGACCACAGGAAATTCTTTGGGAGTGGTTCTAATACACTCCATGTATAATATGTGACCAAGCTACTCTGACATAAAAATGGTTCGTTGTTAGTGGATATTAGATTTTGCATCACTGCTAAATAGAAATCTTTTCTTTCCTCTTTGGGAGAGGTATCTTGTGCAGATGGATGATGGAAAACTGGCCACATTATTTAGAACTGGAAAGGATTTTAGAGAGCATCTCATCTGACACATTTAATTTAAAGAAGAAACTCAAACTAGAGATGTGAACTGACTCTCCCAGGATCACAAAGACGGTTCCAAACCCATGTCCATTGACGCCAAATCTAGTGCTCCTTATCATGTATACCACATATGATAGGACACAAACCATATCTCATGCTATTAATTTCTTTTGCCTGTTGGACAGCCTCTTCTCTGAATGTCCCTCTTTTTGTCAATGTTTGCAACATTACAGTCATCACTAACACTCTTCCTTCACTCTACAAATCCAATCATTTTCCAAGTCTTATTGATTCTAATTCTGTGACATCATTTGTATCCATTCCCTTGACTCTTCTTACATGGCCACCACCTTGGTTCAGGCCTTCATCATCTGTTTCTGCATTGTTTCAGTTGCCTCCTAATTGGTCTTTCTCCAGTCTCCCTTCAACCTCCATCCTCCATATACCTGTCAACATGACATTTTAAAGTAGATTAAGTTATTGCCCTTTTCATATATTAACATTTTGTTTGCTAAAAAGAGATGTAAAGGAACAGTTGTGTCTGGAAAACTGATAATCAGATGAGCAGAAATAACTCTTCAGATAAACATGTTAAAGAGAGATATCGCTCTTTCTGAGGGCCTGAGAGAGAACTCTGCCCAGATCAATGATGTGGGAGGACCTGTTTGAAGGCATATGACTGAGGTGATGGTGGTTGCAAAGAACTGCGGGCTATCAGTTCATCTGCATGACCGTTTTTCTAGTATTAAAGGTTGTAAATGAGAAATTAAAAATTAAATATTTGTAGACTATAGGAAGATCATATAAAAATTGTTGAGGATAGAGGCAGCTAGGTGGCACAATGAATAGAGCACCAGCCCTGGAGTCAGGAGGACCTGAGTTCAAATCTTACTTCAGAGACTTAACACAAAAAAACTAGCAGTGTGACCTTGGGCAAGTCACTTAACCCCAATTGCCCTACCTTCCCCCTCCAAAAAAAGGCAAAAAAATTGTTGAGGATTATAACTAATAGAAAGGTGGAATTTTTTAATTTGGCACCTTAAGTAAGAGATGAAGTCACTGGTTATATTACTTTTATTAATAGTATTTGAAGCCAGTGAGGAAGAAGAGAGAGGAGTACAAGAAAATTGAGGGATACTAAAGCAGGACTTTAGGGACTAGAAATGAAGAATGAAATATATATGTGTATACACACACATTTATGTATGACATGTCCAATACAAGCATCTGTTTTTTTTCAACTATGCTTTTGTAGCATGTTTTTTTTCCATTTCTTTTCATTTAGGTGAGGGTAGGGTACAAGAAAAAGAAAATAAAAACAAAACCAAAATAATCAGGAGACTAACTTGAGTGGAGGTGGAAATGGGGACAGAAAACGCAGGTGGTGAGGAGAGTCTGCTTATAGCAGACAGAATGCAGAAGCTGCCAGGAGCTGAGGGGACAGACTGATTTCTGGTACTCAAGTGCAAAATTTTACACTTATCCTCAGTCAATTTCATCTTATAATATTCAACACTATTTTCTAGCCTGTAGAGATCTTTCTGGATACTTATTCTTTTATCTAGCATGTTAACTATGCCACTTAGCTCTGTGCCATTTGAAAAATGAAATGATGCTATCTGCATCCAGAGAAAGTAGAAATATGTATAGAATAATTTTAGTATATATGTATGTATCTGTGTATATGTATAGGTGTATTTGTGTATATATGTGTGTACACACACACATATATACACAAACATCCATCCATCCATCCATCCATCCATCCCTATTTATGTCTAAAGGTAGCCATTTCTAAGGTAGGGAGGGGGAAGAGGGGAAAAAAGAAATTTTCGTTATAATTTTGTTGTATATTTGAAAGGGACAGCAAGTTGTGTATAGTGATTTGAATTTTCATGTACAATCATCTTTTTCCTTGTGCTATGTTAAGCAAATGCTTGTGTTATTCCACAAATTATAAATAAAATAAAAAAGAAGGAAGCAAAAAGAATAAAAATGAAAAGATACTTTTAGATACCATTTTCTAAATTACTGATAAAGTGTTAAATAGTATGAGCATCATAGATCACTGGAGACTGCCTTCCAAGTTGACATGGAAGTATAAATAACTATTATTTGAGTTCAGTCACTCAACTGCTTCTGAATCATTCTAATTGTGTTGATGTTTGGCCAACGTTTCTCTCCATTTCCCCTGGAGAATAGCATGAGATACTCATCAGGCACTTTGTATTGGGGATTCTCTTTTACGTATGGGTTGGACTAGATGGTGATCAAAGTTCTTTCCAACTCCGAAATTCTATCGTATTGTGATTTATTGGAGAAGGCGATTCTCTTTTGGGAGCATGTAGCTTTTAGAGGGCCACGAAGGTAGAAGGTTGTTGGATCCAAGTCGACCTCCCATACAGCTGTGTTAGCATAACTTAAAAAATAGTGAGCTTCCACATGACTTTTGGGAGGTATATTCAGTCATCTTTGGTTGATGTGGATTGCTGCATGGTCAAGCTGATTGTGTGTGATTTGGTTGCTTCTAAGTATTCAAAATCTCAATCAACCATGTTCAGTCTAGGTCTTGTGCATCATATACTCATAGATCAAAGAATGGAGTTCTAGAAAGGATCTTAAAAGATCATCTAGTAGAACTTTTCCATTTTACAGATTAAAAAAAAAACTGAGGACTACTAAGCAACAAATCCAGGATTCAAACACAGGTCCTTTGACTCCAAATGCAAAAACTGTCTTCCCTGCTACAAAATGCCTTTCCCACTTATTTATTGGGAATGCATATTTATTCCACAATTATAATGACTAGAGACTCTGTAGTTTGGTTCCTAGTTTTTTTTTTTGGCCAGATATTATAGTACCTTGTAGGAGGGTTCAACTGGGGAAAGTACCCTCAAAATAAGGGCTATACTTCTGAACTAGAAACCATTTCAAGAACACTTGATTAGTCTATTGTTATTTGAAATCCATTAAAGATTGGCATTGATTAAATGGCATTGACTTTAGGTTTAAGATAGGGCATCACCTTATCAACACCTCATGATCAGTCATTTGCTTTGCATAGATAACTCAAAACTCTAAGCCAGCTCCAAAGTAGAGTCATAAACTTTTAAACAGAAAAAGAAACTGGTGAAATGTTGTAAAAATGTAACTTGCATAAATACAGATCAGTCCAAATGGTAAAAAGACATTATATGGGAATGACTGATTTATAGTAAAAAAAATCAAAGCATTGGCTCCCTGAGCATAATGAGAAAATCAACAACATTCGCCCTCCTTGTAACAGTTAAAAGATTATTGAAAGAAAATATTGTTGTTAATAATGATATGAAAAAATGAATTAAAGCACTTCTTTAGCATTTCCTATATGTGCAGTCTTAGGGATGCAAATAAGAAAGTGAGATAGCCCCTGCCCTCAAGGATATTATAAAATATTGTGTATATATATATATATATATTATATAATGCATAATATATATCAGAGGATTGGTGGTCAGGGAAGGGAGGTATGGTCTGTGAAGTCTCAGTGGGAGACTTTGATTTTATTGGGTGGTCATATTGATTTTATTACAGTTATTAGAGTAAGAGGTGGAAGGAGGAACATGAGGAGAAAATGGCCCAGGATGGAAATGAGGACTAATGATTTCAGCAGATAAAGAACTAAGAGGCATAACTCATCTTAGTCACAAGTCAAATCAACATGTAGTTATCTAATGTTGCTGTATTTCAGACACTGCTAAGCACTGGGGATAGATGCAAAGAAACAAAGAAACCACTTTTTCTGCTCTTGAAGAGCTGAATCTTATGTGGGAGAAATGTATAAATAACATTGTGAATTCACGGTCCATACAGAATAAATGGAAGGTAGTCTCAGAGGGAGGGGAATAGGGAGTGAACTGGGAAGGCTCTCCTACAGAAGGTGGGATTTGAGATGAGTCTTTAAGGAATCCAGGGAAACCAGGAGGCAGAGTGGAGGAGGAACATTCTAGACATGAAGCATAACACTAGGAAACAGGGAGATGGAGAATGGTGTTTTTATTCTTTCTTTGATCTTTTTAGGTCAGAAAATTTTACATTTGATAGGGAAAGTAATAGAGAACCAACTTTATATAAAAGTGTTTAAAACTTTGAAAACTTTAAAACTTTTTCTTGTATGAACATGTAGATAAGGGTAGTTCATATATTCAGTCATCTTTTGGGGGGTAATGGTATAAAATTAGTTAATTGATACCTGGAAGTCATGGGCAGCTAGGCAGAGCAGACATAGAATGTCATGTTTAGAGTCAAGAAGAACTTAATTCAAATCTGATCTCAGACACTAGCTGTGTGACCCTGAGCAAACCACTTCACTCTGTTTGCCTCAATTTCCTCATCTATAAAATGAACTGGAGAAGGAAATGGCAAAACACTCCAATATCTTTGCCAAGAAAAACCCAAATGGAATCACAAAAAAATCATACACGTCCCTAAATGACTAAGCAACAAAAGAAGTCATGTTATATAGTCAGAAGGTCAATGACAAATTTATCTGATTCTCTGTCTTAAAGTTGGAATGAAGAGAATGCTTCTATCTTATAGATGAGAGGATAAATCAAAACCTTCAATTTTTCTTGTGCCCAAATAACAAGACTAAGCTGTGATTTTTTTTTGCTTTTTTTTTTAGAGGGCAGTTGGGGTTAAGTGACTTGCCCAAGGTCACACAGCTAGTTTTTGTGTTAAGTGTCTGAGGCCGGATTTGAACTCAGGTACTCCTGACTCCAGGGCCGGTGCTCTATTCACTGCGCCACCTAGCCACCCCATTCACTGCGCCACCTAGCCGCCCCCTAAGCTGTGATTTTTACAGGAAGCTATGTTCATAATGTAAAGCCAAACATGAGTAGCTTTCCAGAAGAATGCGACTGTGAACAGCTTTTAAGGTTCTGATTACACAGTATAGTGAGCACTTTTTCTATTCAATAATAAATCAGAGCAAAACATTCACAGTAAATCAACGCACACCATTCACAATGTTACAGCTTATCACAGATAATCAAAATACAGCAACCACAACAACTTATCACAGAAAATAGCTACTTATTTTTCACCACAGTGATCACACAGTTTTGAATAAAGTATAATCATTTAGTCAATCACTTAGTAACTCAACTATTCAATCAACTCAATTATTCAATCATCTTTGAGGATATTTGCCTCTTTAAGCATCACAAAATACAATAGTCAAAGTTTTCCACTTATGGGGCACACTAAGTTACAATATCAGTGACTACTCAGCACTCTCTTAAGGGGTGGCATAAAATACACAGGCCATCCACCCCTCAGTCACAAATAAGTTACAATCTTCTCAGGCAGTACATAGCATCCAAGTAAAGTCTTCTTTCAGCTTGACTTGCAGTAGTCTCTCAGATTCCTTGGTCCCAGGCTTCCATGGTCCCAACTCCTACCTGGATTCACTAAACTGTCACCTGGATTCAAAGGCAGATAGGTTCTAGTTCCTTGTCCAACTCTATATGGTGTTCCTGTTCCACGCTGAAGCTCATAGTGTCCAGTCCACCTTAAATCCTTCACAATCTCTGTTCCCAGGAAGTCAAGGTTTGACAAAGCCACAAACAGATTTATACAAAGTACCACTATCACAGTCATGCTTCCTCAGTCTTTGGCGGCTCCCAGGAGAAGCTGGTAGCTCCCTAGCAGAAGCTCCAGCTGGTTCCCAGAATCAAAATCACTTCACCCAGATTCCCAAAATCAAAATCATTCTCTCTAGCATGGGATTTTCCTCTTCGGCCTCATCAGCAACAGTTGCTTCTGCCTCCACAAAGCTTATTGTGAGGAGTTTCAATTCTATATTCATTAGAATTGATCATAATATATGACAATGGCTTTATATTATGAAAGACTGGATGTATAAACCCAATAGCCACAGAGAATACTTAACAATAATTCAGCCACAAGTTTGGTGATAGAGACAAACAGCTTTAACTGATAGTTTAATCAAACATGTGGGTTAATAGAAGTCAGATTCAATTCAGTTAAATGAGTACTTGTTTTCAATTTTTAAAAATAATTATTTATTAAATACCTACAATGTGCAAGGCATTGTGGTAAATACTGTGAATATAAAGACAAAAAGAGAATGATGCCTTATCTTCCTGGAATTTACAATTTGTGAAGCAAGGAGGATAACACATGTACATAAGAAAGGAAAGGGGAATCAGGAGGGTCTTTCCATAGGAGATGGCACCTCAATTGAATTTTGAAGGAAACTGAAGATTCTAAAAGATACAAAAAGAGAGCATATCTTAGACATTAGAGAACATTTTTACACAGGCATAGAGGTGATAGATGGAAGCTCTTATTGGAGAAATAACCAGCAAGTCACTTCAAAAGGAATAGAGAATTTGTGAAAGGTAGGAATATAACATAAAACTGGAAAGATAGTTGGGAGCCAGATGATAGAGGAGTCTCAAATGTCAGGATGTGAATTTTGTACTTTAGGTGATCACTATTTTTTTAATAGGAGAGTGACTTGGTTATGCATACGTATACACAAGCTATAATCTTAGTGCAATTTGAAGTTATTAAAGTCTAAAACTAAGCCGCCAGGATGTCTTATATTAATTTGGTATTATGTGAAGGATGGATTAGAAAGGGAGAGACTCACAGGGATTGGGAACCTGCAGCCTTGAGACCACATGTGGCGCTCTAGATCCTCAAGTGCATCTCTATGACTGAATTCAAGCTTCATAGAACAAATCCTATGGACACCCTGGACTAGAAGCAAAGGACTAAATATTGTAGAATGCTATCATAATATTTCATCAGTTAGGTGGCACAGAGATTAGAGTACTGGGCCTGGAGTTAAGAAAGTCTGAATTCAAATCTGGCCTCAGACACTAGTTGTATGGCATGTTGGCATGTCATTTAACGCCATTTGCCTTAGTTTCCTCATCTGTAAATTGAACTGGAGAAAGAAATGGCAAATCGCTCTAGGATCTTTGCCCAGAATGCCATAAATGGTGTCACAAAGAGTTGTACACAACTGAAATGACCCCAATAGTACAGGCAAATGGTTCTGAGTGGCACTTTATGTGAAGAAAGAAGAGTGGAATAGAATAATTGACCACCCAAAAATGATTACATGTCTATGCAGGCAAAATGAATCAGTAATCCTGAGTGTAGCTGTATGGAAATGAATAAGTCAAGTGTGACCATGATTGAAGTTCAGGCTGCTGTGGATTATATTTATATTGTTGCCAAGATGGCACAATAATAATGCACCTTAAACTATGTTAGAAGGTGGAATAGGAGGGTATTGTTGAGTATAAATTTGAGGGCATTGGAAACAGTCCTTGCAAAATGTATTGAGGCAGAACTATGGTCAAGTATGATTTGAGTTAAGCCAACTATATTACCAGTTCATTATATTTGGTCTACTGGGGCAATACACTCTTATAAAAATGGTGGCTCTTTTAAATGTACTTTTAGGTCTGTATACTAAGTAGAAATATCCCAAGAATATGTGCAGGGAAGACATTTAACACATATGCCTTCTAAAAACATAGATATGAATTTGGAGATTTAAATAATTGTAATTAAAATATCATCTTTTTGAGCAGGATAGTCTACATAGATTAATTAACCACTTTAAAGATCTGGGTACCAGGTACATATAGTGTTTCATTATAAAATAATTATACAATTTCTACCATCCCACAGGAAAATCATCTTCATTACTTTAAGGGCAAATGTGATACTCATTAATTCAAATTGTAGTGCTTTTGAATCTTCTAGTATACCAATGAGTCTGGTATATCACTGATGTGGGCCCTTCTTTCAATAATGCAAGCTGTAATCCATTCACGCTTGCTCAACTTGTGTCACTAGTGTCCATATCTTCCCATAAATCTGCAATTAGGGGTCTTGCTCTCAGTCTCTTAAAAATGCAAGAATTTATTGCTGTTTAGTCATTTTCAGTCATGTCTGACTCCTTTTCACTGCATTTGATGTTTTCCTGGCAAAGATACTGGAGTGGTTTATCATTTCATTCTCCAGCTCATTTTACAGAAGAAGAAACTGAGGCAAAGAGGGTTAAGTGACTTGCCCAGAGTCACATAGCTAGTAATTGTCTGAGACTGAATTTGAACTCAGGATCATGAATCTTCCTGACTCCAGGTCTGGCAATCTAGCCAGTGTGCCACCCAGCTGCCTCTGGATACCACTTAAGAGTGAACAATTTGGGGGGCAGAGCCAAGATGGGAGTATAGAAGCAACAAGGTTCTGCAGCTCCCACATAGCTATCTCAAATACCAATAAAATATTACTCTAAACAAATTTTAGGGGTCCAAAACTCACAAAAATACAGAAAAACATCTCCCACTGAAGGCAGCTTGGCAGGAAGGGCTAAGTGCTCTTGTGTTGACTGGCCTGGATCTGGATTGTGGTCTTGGGTAGTGGTCCTGGGGTGTGTTTTCAGGGAGCCAAAGCTGGTGGAGGCTGTAATAGCCTCCTAATAGGTCTGGTAGCTGTGGAAACCCCAGCAATTTGGGAAAGAGCTTTCCCCTCTGGAAGCAGAGTTCCACAGAGCTAAAATTCAAGTAATTCACTGGCAACATGAGCAGGCAAAGGAAGGAAGAATAGCAACCAAACTCTAGAATCTTTTTTGGGGGACAAAAACAATCAAAGCATGGAATGGGAAGAAGACAACACATTCAGAACTCCCACACCAAAAGCTTCCAAGAAACATGAAGAATGCCTACAAGCCATAGACCAGCTTAAGAAGGATATTGAAAACCAAATAAGAGAAGTGGAAGAAAAAATTGGGAAGAGAAATGTGAATGATGCAAGAAAATCATGAAAAGAGAGTCAACAACCTTACTGAAGAAAATAACACCTTAAAAAATAGATGAACTCAAATGGCAAAAGAGGCCCAAAAAGCCAATGAGGAGAAGAATGCCTTAAATTTGCCAGATGGTAAAAGAATCTGAAAAGCTTCCTGAAGAGAATAATCCCTTCAGAATTAGAGCGGAGCAAATGGAAGCAAATGACTTTATGAGAAATCAAGATACTATTAAACAAATCCAAACAAATGAAAAAAATAGAAGGCAATGTGAAATATCTCCTTGAAAAAACCCCTGACCTGCAAAATAGATCCAGTAGAGACAATTAAAAAATTATTGGATTACCTAAAAGCCATCATCAAAAAAAGAACTTAGAAAGCATCCTTCAAGAAATTCTCAAGGAAAATTGCCTTGAACCAGAGGGCAAAATAGAACTTGAAAGAATTCACCAATCACCTCTCGAAAAAGATCTCCCAAAGAAAACTTCTAGGAATGTTTTAGCCAGGTTCTGGAATCCCCGGATCAAGGAGAAAATATTACAATCTGCCAAGAAGAAACAATTTGAATATTGTGGAAACACAATTAGGATAACCCAGGATCTAGCGGCTTGTACATTAAGAGATTGAAGGGCCTGGAATATGATATTCCAGAGATCAAGGGAGCTAGGATTAAAACTAAGAATCATCTACCCACCAAAATTGAGTGTAATGTTTTTTTTAATTTAATTTAATTTTTTAAAATTAAATTTAGTTTTTATTTGTTTTCTTGTTTACATTATTCATTTTCATTACATTTTTGAATTACACATTTTCTTCC
>JAQQSW010021044.1:0-10735 GCA_028646575.1 Pseudocheirus occidentalis | reverse complement strand
TCTATCTATCTATCTATCTATCTATCTATCTATCTATCTATCTATCTATCTATCTATCTCTGTCTATCTCCCTTCCCTCCCTCTATACACTGACCTCAATGGTTTGAGAGAAGAGTTATTCAAGTGCATTTGTTCCCTTGAGTAATTACCACGAACTTGATTGGACCCCTCAGCCAAAGAGCACGCGAAGGCAGCTATAACAATGTTGTCATTAAAAACTGGTGATGGGCAACACTTTTCCCTATGGCCCTCCTCTGATGTCTCATCACAGCATGAAAATGACCACGGCTTCTGAAAGACTATGTCAGGGGAGGACTGGATCTGCAGGTCCTACCACCCTGTTAAGGCATCAGGTAGGGATGGGCTCATGTCTCCTACCTGAGGCTTACACTATGTCCAGAAAAGGTTGGCCCCATGGTGATTCATTTTTTGGCCATAGCAACTCTGAAGGACTATTTATAGCACTGGTTCTCAACCTGTGGGTTATGTTCAATTTAAATACCTCCTGCATATCAGATATTTACATTATGATCTATAACAGTAGCAAAATTTAAGTTATGAAGTAGCAAAGAAAACAATTTTATGGTTGGGGGGGGTCACCACAACATGAGGAACTGTATTAAAGGGTCACGGCATTAGGAAGGTTGAGAACCACCGATCTATAGCATCAGAGAATGGGTGTGATTTTTGCTGATAGAATGGAAGCTCTTTGAAGTCGGGGCCATTTCATTTCTGTCTTTGACTCTCCATCGCCATGCATAACACCTAGCACACAGTAGGTGCTTAGTCATTTTATATATTTATTGTATATTTATACCACTGAAATTTAAGATCTTTGGAGTCTGGAGTAATAGATGAAATGGGATGCACATTCTAGACATTTTGTGCTGGAGGCTTGCTTTTGCCATGAATCTCCCATGAACTGCCATGCTGACTCCCAAGGAGCTGCCTGTGGGGTTAGAACAACAGCCAAAGAATGAAAATAGGGCTCTTTACTTGAAAAGCTGGTTTCTGCCTCCTCTTTTTCTGTTCAAGTCAGAGACAAAGAATAGTTTGTCAGTGGCCCCCACAAAAGAGACAAGGCACATCTAAACAGCTGTGATGAATTAGTGAAATTAGCCCCAAACGTAGACAGAGCCAAAAGGTGAAGCCCAGTTTCACAAGATTGTATTAGCTGAAAATAAAACCCTCCGGTTCTATTAGTCACTTACAGAAATGGGGCTTGGCAGGAAATAGTCATTTGAAGAGTCATTTAAAGACTTTGCCTAACCAGCTCTAAGCTCTGAGAACGTCTTCTGGGGATCATAGAACACTCAGCAAGGGGGCAAAAAAAGGCAATTGGCAAAGACCACGAGGTGGCTTCTATGCCATTTAGAGGAAATCAAAATATTCCAGCACAATCTTGTAAGATGCAGATTAAAGGGGCCACTGGCTCAGATGGGCATTCAAGGACTCCAACAAAGAAACTCATGTACTTAGAGAACATTCCTCTCAAACCAATGAGGCCTGAGCCTCGGGTCAGGAAGAAGGGGAGAAGGACGGGGTGTGGGAGGATGTCACAACATAGTAATATGCCTGGGCCATAAAATCGAGGATAATATCATCTCCAAACATGCAATTTATATTTGTTTGATCCAAGACTAGAAGAGAACAGGAAGGAGGCTTTAGTGTGGAAGGAAGCATAGAGGAAGGAGAGGGAACTCTGGATGTAGAGACAAAAAGACTTGGTTCAGATGCCATTTCCTAGCTGTGTGACCCTGGGCAAGTCACTTCAGTTTCTCCATCTGAATAATAAAAGGGGTTAGACTCCATAGATTCTAAGGCTCTTGGTCTATAATCCCATGATCCAAGCTTCCCATGTTTGAAATTCCCAGGAAGAAGAAAGAGGTACCAAGGGTATATAAGTATATAAGTAGGGTATATTGTGGTTTTGTTTTTAATCTATCAGTATTTATGTATAAAGCTTCTATTTTGGGCTAGGCACTCTGCTAGGCTCTACAGAGATAAAGGTAAAAATAAAATAAACCTTGTCCTCAACAAGCTTATATTCTATCAAAGGACCGGGCACATTTCCCTAGAGTATCAATCTAGAGATGGAAGGAACTTCAGGAGTCATCTGCTGTATGCCAACCCCATCATTTTAGAAATGAGGAAACAGGATCTTTGAAAGGTTTTCCAGGGAGGAATTTCTACAGGAGCAGATCTTAGAGACCTGCCGAGAGTCCAGAGAGGTTGAGTTACTTCTCCAGTGTATGTCAGAGGTAAGATTTGAACCCAGAGCTTTCTGTCTCCAAGGTCAGCTCTGTATCTGCTAAACAACACTGCCTCATTAGAGCTACTATTGGCTGTCAAGATCAGCTTGATTTTCTGGATGCAGCTATGAGGACAGGAATGATTTTTGCCTTTCTTTGTAACCCTAACAATGAGCAAATTATTTAGTACATAGTATGGGCTTAAGATGTGCTTGTAGACTAATTTGTTACATCACCAGTAGCCTAAGGGATGCATCTATCTCAATGTACCATAGACATTGAAATTCAACATTTTTTCCCCATCAAAGCCTCCGTTCTTCCTATAGTGGTGAGGGTACTATTGTACTTGGAGTCTTACAGATGCATAGCCTAGAAAATCTTTTTCATAATTTAACCACCCTCTTACCATCTCCACTACCCCCAGGGTCTGTTGATTCTTCTTCCACAACATATCTTGAATCCATTCTCTTCTCTTTACATCAGGAGTCACATATCTACCCTGCCACCCAGCCTTTATCACTTGTTACTTAGACCATTGTGCTGCCTCTCCACCCCCTCATCTTTCCCTTGTATCCTCCACACAACTGCCAAATTGACATCTGTAATGCACAGGCCTGACCATATCAGGCAATCTTCAGTGCAGCTGGGACTCCTGACTCTTTGCTAGTATCCTTACCATTTGGAGGGCTTCTCAAGAAAGGGACTCACTAACTGTCTCTAGAATAAAATATAAACTTCTCTGTTTGGTCTTGAAAGCCTTTCCCAGTTGGACTCTAGCTAGCTTCTCAGACATCAAGCTCCGTACATTCTGTGTTCTAGTCAAACTAGCTTGCTTGTTCTGTACACATCGTATTCTACCCCCTTCTCTGTGACTTTGCCTAGAATGTCCCCTGTTCCTGGAATGGCCTCCCCCCTCACCTCCGCCCCTTAGCTCCCCAAGGATCCCCTTAGAAATTCCTCTGCAAAAGTGGCTTGTATTTTTGTGTACGTATATAAAATACTTGTACAATGTCTCTTAATAAATGTTTGTTGAGTGTGTGAGCGAATTCCCTTGAGATAGCTAAAAAAATGTCCCTCGGTCCCTGTCATCCTGGGCATCGAACAAGAGACTTCTACTCTTGGGTCATGTCCTAAGGTTTTAGTAAGTATTCTCATATCTCCCAGACACTAGTATATAAATAGGAGAATTGCAGTAACTCGTGTCCTCAAGAATGCTTCTCCCAATCACAGTACAAAGTCAAATGGTAGACTACCAAAATAGGAGCTGGGTGGACCTAGTAGAACTCTTATTGTTTGTCCTTTTCTCTCAATTCTTACTGAGCCCTTAGTCATTGAATGGGCATTGCCTATGACAAACTGAGACCTGGGAAAGACCTTCATTTAATAGTACAGTAGGTCCTTGGGGATGACCAGCCCAACTCAACTCCATTCTCATTAAAGTAATGTCTTCAGTCCTAGTTCCTACTGAGTTAAGAATGCCATTAACAACTATCAGGTTCTGCTTCCCATATCCTCCCCCACACCCTTAAGACAGCACAGATTTGATTTTTAACTCTTCCTCTTTAGGGATGGAGCAAACCATAAAAGTGACTTCCTAGTAAAGCCAAGCCTACTTCCGTCCTCCCAGGCTGGGATGTGCTGTCCCTTGTTTAATGATGCCAAAGAATTTCCATCCAAAGAAACCTGCCTTTCTTTTGAAGGTACCAACACAAACAATTTGCCCAGCATAGAAAACATAGCCCCAGCTCCTTCAAAACACAAGGAGTCCATTAATGCTGCTAACAGTCACAAAAGGAAGACAGGAATGGATATTGAATAAGCCAAGTACCCAGCAGCTCTCAGCAAACAGAATGACAAGTAGTTTTAGCTCAAATCACCATGCTGCTGCCTGAGCTCAGAAAGAAAGAAGAAATTTCATATGTACGCGTGTAGATATGTAGATATAATATTATGTATATAGGTATGTATGTGTCTATATGTAGATGTTTTATACACACACATATATTAAGAAGGGATAGTTCAGTTCCTTCTAGGGGACAGAATTGATCATGATTAGCACGAAGAGTATTTTGGCTGAATTTGATGTCTTTCTTTTGAAATGAAAAGATTACAGACATCACCAACTCACCAAGGATGCTTTTTGCATTTAAAAAGTCCTTCCTTCGTTTAGCATTTTTATTCATTGTTAATTGTGTCCTTCCCACAGGAGACAAGGAGGTTCAAGGGTCTCGTGTAGATTTCAGAGTGGGGGTACAGACACTGTTGCACAAAAAACAAGTCTCCAAAGCTACCAGGCCTGTGTTTTTCTACTGATAACATCTTTTGCTTAAAGAGGCTTCTCACGTATTCCCCGTCACTGTCTCTCTGTCTCCCTCTCACTGTCTCTGTCTCTGTCTGTCTCTCTGTCTCCATCTCTCTGTCTCTGTCCTTTGTCCCTGTGTCTCTGTCTCTGTCTGTCTGTCTCTTTTTCTCTCTCCCTCCCTCCTTCTCCCCTCCTTCCCCAAGTCCTGTTTCTGTCTCTTTCTTTTTCTCCATCTCTCTGTCCCTTCCCCCACTCTCTCTGGTACTATAACATTCACTGGGAATACAAAGCCAAAAAACCCATTTATAAAAGATAGATACAATAAATCTCACATAATTTGTTGGAATAAGGCACTAGCAGCTGGGAGATAAGGAAAAGTTTCATGCGGTACATTGTAAAGAGTAATAAATTTGGACAGAGCCACCTGTTCCACCATTTACTACCTGTATGACCTTGGGCAAGTCACTTACCCTCTTTGGTGCCCCAATTCCTCATCAGAATGTAGTGCCTTTTGGGGTTACCAAGGACATATGGATGCTGTATATGGATACCTGAGGGTCAAAACAGGTATCACCTAGCAACTGTCTCCTCGTTGGCCCAGGGGGCTCTGCTGAATAGCGTTTATCTACTCAGCTTGCCCTTCTCAGCCTAAGGGGGCATTAGGAGAGGGGCAGCTGAAGACTGGATTGGCAGTGAGGACGCTGGCACCGCATCCCATGTGGAGAGGTGGCTGCCGTGGTCTCCCCAGAGACCATGAAAGGAGTCACCGAGGAGGCAGCATTAACCATGTGACGCTGAGCACCACATTCCAGAAATGGACCTGGGTCAGTGTCACTGGTGTAGAGACGGGATTAGGGAACACCACACCTCCCAAAGTTGGTAGGAACAGTCCAGCATCCGTGTAACCATCATTGAACGGAGCCACCTTTTGTGAAAAAGACACTTGCCATCTCTGCTACCACCAATACCAACTACTGACCAAGATGGTAAGCAAGATGGTAAGCAAGCCTAAGAACCCTAAGAATAACAGTCCACCTCCCACCCCAGCTCACCAGCCCTACTTCCAGCCCAGTCCCAAAAGACTCTATCCAGAGGAGCAAAGGGTCCTGGGGAATCATTCTTATCATCAGCAATACCAAACACTAAACACCTGCCTTGGGAACAACAATTCCCTCCATACTACCGTTCCTAGCATATATCATACATGGAAGCAGCTACCAGAGGACACCATCTCCAGGAGCACCAACACCAACTGCCAATCAACTGCCACCAACAAGGTAAGTAAACTAGCTTACATAAAGAAGCAAGAGAAGCAGAACGTGGCATGTGCTAAGTGGGTCAAACAGTTTCAACTACCACCTCCCATCAGACCTCGGTGGAGACAAGCCAGCACCCTCAGCCTGAGATCTCTGGAAGAAGCAATGTTCCCTGGCCGTCTGAGTCTCCTTCACTAACTTTCTGTTCACTGAAGTCTTTAAGCATCGCATGTAGCCTTAGAAAAGTTACTCCTTCTAACCCCTCAGGGAAACCCTGAAGGGACAAGAAGCAGCCACCTCTCTGGGGACCTGGTTTGTCAGTGCATGTGGGAGCTGGAATAAAGATCCCCAGAGGCTCTATAGGCTACATTAGCCACCCTGGATCCAAAGCCAGAAAGGGAAATTTATTGAGGACATCTGTTGCAAGCCTTTATTTTACAGATAAGGCTACTGACCGCCAGAGAAGTAGAATGAATGATCACCCAATCATTTAGGGTCAAGGTCCTAAAATATACAAACAGTGCTCCTCTAATTCCAAATATAGCCCCCAATCTGATGAACCAGTTCCATTTTCTCTGAAAATCCCATTAGCTCTGCCCTCCCCACCTGCACAGCCAAGTCCTTCCCAGTCTTCCCCTCTGGAGATGAGAGACAAAGGGTCCATTTATTACCTCAGCTTGTCCCTGGTCCTAAAAAGTCAGAGCCTTGCTCCCTCAGCCTATGGCTATTAGCCAAAGGTGTCCAAGGTTTGTTTCCCAGGGACAATAATTCAAGCCATGATTTAATATCCAAGCTTTCTTCTCTCAGTCTTGCCAAGGCCTGAGGGAAAGCAATCTACATGCAGGTTAACCTCAGAGGCAGCTCCGGACTACCAACCATTCTTCTTTAACTTCTTTTCACTGTTTACTTTTCCAGGGTCACCATCTCCCAGGGAAGGCATTTGTTCTGGCTTTCCTTCAGTCATCATTTGTGGAAGCGAGTAGATACGTAGGCCAAAGCATCCTCACTGGAACCATAAAGAGCCTGTTAGTGGGATAGTTTTCTGTACTGATTATCTTTGGGGAATTAGCACAATGTCCCATGATCTGCAATGCTTCCTGTTCAAGGAATGGATTGTTCTGATACACCCTTTGATTTTAAAGTCAATATTTATACTTGCTGCCTACAGAGAGCTAACCTTGGAACTGTGAAGACCTGGGACATTCTGACCCAAACTGGTTGTGTGACTCTGGGTGAGTCACTTAGCTTCTGGGCAACTTGCTAAGACTATAACTTGCAGAGGAGGCAGCAACCTGTATTAGTGGAGGGACTTTCCTTACCTGGAAGTTCATTAAACAAAGGAATTCAAGGCTCTAGGCCCTATCTCTTCCTCTCTTGACTCTGCTTCTGACTCTCTGGACTTTATTAGCTGGCTCCTTATCTTGGAATTTCCCTTTGCTCCTGTGACCTACTCACCCTAAAACATCTCTCCATCCTATGGCCACCTTCTCCTACTGGTAACTTCCTTCTGCAACCACCATTTTGAGGAAGTGCTAGGGTCGGTCTCTTTCCTTCCTCTCCCAGCTCTGACTCTTACTCTCTAGACTTTACCCTTGAGCAGACACCTCATCCCACCCTATCCAGTTGCGTTTCATGTGTTGTCTACCCCCCTTAGAAGGTGAACCCCTTGAGGACAGACGCCATCTTTCTTTTGAACTTGCATTTGTACACCCAGCACTTAGCACAGTATCTAATAGTCTACATATAGTAAGCACTTAATAAAATTCTTATTAATTTCACCTATCTCATATATATATATGTGTTGTAATTTGGATAAATTATTTGCGTAAACAAGGCTTATTATGACACAACTTCAGATTTATTTTTAATGGGGAGGAAATAAGGATTCAGGCCTATAATTTTACATATGTGAGGGATCTCCCAGTCTGAAAACTCCTTGTCTGATGAAGATCAATCAATTAACCAGCCCATAAAAAGCATTTATTAAAGGCTTGCCATGTGCACTGCGTCAAGCACTGAGACTAGAGACAAAAAGTGAAATAGCTCCCCATTGACCTAATGAGAAAAGTGAAATGTAGATACATAGAAAGAAGAGAATTGCAGAGGGGAAGGCTCTAGTGGGATTTTGGGGAGGGCTCAAGATGGGGCTGGGAAAGGTTCCTTGAAGATTGGTAGCGTTGGAACTGAGTATTGAAGGGGACAAGGCAAGTAACATGTATTGATTATTATGTACTAGGCACTGTGCCAAGTGCTAGTGATATAAATTATTATATTTGTCTCCAGACAAGGTCTACCCTCAGGGAGTTTCCATTTTAGTGAGGGAAGACAACATGCCAAAGGGATGGGAGGGAGGGAGGCACTCAGGGGGCATAATGTCCAAGTTCTGAAAGTCAGAATTTGCAAAACCAGAAAGTGAAGGAAGAATGGGAGAAACTCACCAATAGGAGAAAGAGATGTAACTAGATTGTCTATGAGGCTCCCTCTAGCTATAAGTCTGGGAACAACGGGCATTTATTAAGCACCTCCCTCGGGCCAGGCACTGGAAGCAGAAATGCAAAACTGAAATAATCCCTAAGGAATTCGCTAACATAGTGCTGCACATAATAAGGGTTAATAAATGTTCCTTGAATGAACTTCATCAGTCAATGGGTAAGCCTGCAATAAGAGTGGCTCAGGCCCTGTGCTGGGTATAAAATACAATGGAACAATCCCTACCCTCAGGGAGCTTGGATTCTGTTGACCGACACAAGGTCTGCATATATAAGCAGAGAGAAGCAATTCAAAATTAATGCAAGATATTTAAACAAACAGCAGGGTAGCTGGAAGGCCGCTAATAGTGGGGCAAAGGGAGGCAAAGGTCAGGAAAAATTTCTGTAGAAGATGGTAGTGCTAAAACTGCATCTTGAAGAAAGCAGAGGGACTTAATGAGGTAAAAGGGAAGCAGGCATTCATTCCAAATATGGGGTATTGCCAGTATAATGACATCAAAATGGGAAACAGAGACTGCAGATGAGAAATAGAGATGAGTATGGGACTGAGTGCGTAATGAATCTGGACAGACAGACTGGGGTCAAGCTGCAAAGGATTTTAAAAGCCAAATATAGGAGTTTATATTTTAGAGAGACGGCTCCAAACTGTGTTTGAAGAGCTGATTGTTAAATGTTCAGTTCAGCATTTACATCTCAGAAATCAATAAATGTTATAGACCAGGGCTTGCTTTATTGTTGGGTTGACTGTCTAGATTAAATAAGAGCTGGAGAAAATTGTTTCAGAGTAAACTCAAAGCTGTGTCAAGCATGTTTCTCCACAACTCCTCCCCCCACCCCCCCAGAGAACTGCTTCTTAGATATTTACAAGTATAGCACTAGCTAAAGGCAAAATTGAACCACTGGGTTTTATGAGTAAGGGGTTGACGTGATCATATTTTTGTTTAATTGAGAAGTTTCAGATCATGCAACATGCTGACTACCATTTTAAAAAATGGTCTCCATGTTTCCCAACTCCAAACTCTCTGTACTCAAGTAGTAAGAAACATCATTGTCGTCTACTTGACAGGGAAGGGAAACTACAGTGTGGTAGAAATATCACCAGGGAGAACACTCCTTGGTCAAGCCCAGATGTCACCATGAACCCATGGGGAGAAATGTCAGTGAATGAATAAATTGATGAATAAATGAAGAAAAAAAGGTATTTATTGAGTGCCGGGCACAATGCTAAATATAAGCAAGCTGAGCAGCTTTCATTCTAATGGGGGAATGTAAAACATGAAAGGGGGCTATGAAGAAGGCAGGGAGTACACGTATCGGCAGAGTTTGTAGATGGCATGGAATCTCCTGATGGCCTAGTTCTGGGTAAATTAGAGCTGAGTCCAACAGCCCTTGGGCACTGTCTGAGCTCCAGTGGGGCCTCTGGGACAGAGGGTGAGAGCGGTAGTCAGTATGGTTTGACAATGGCCAGAAAATGGTGTGGCACTACCTGTACCAATCGCAAAGTGTTCACTGCTTTCTGTAAATGTTGCTACCACTTGCCTGGACTCTTAGATTTAGGGTTTCCTTCTTCATTCTTTGGATTTTCGGCCAACGTTCTGGTGCTGAACCACTCAGAGCTCCCCTAGGCTGAACCATACACAACAATAAAGAGACAAGTCCACCGTCAAGGACCCACGCTCAAATTCTTTGCCACTTGTGAAGGGAGCACCCTCCACTAGACAGCCTTTCAAAATTCCAGATCAACTGTAATGCTCCATCATAGAAGAACTTTGGGAAGACACACAGTGTAGTAGGAAATAAAATGAAAGAAAATTCAAGATAGGATGACTTCTTCTTCCCTTTCCATCTTTATTCTTTCCAGCATGTTTCCTAATAAGGGAACAAAATCTTTAAGCACTGAACTTGGATTCACAAAGATGTGTTTAAATCCTGCCCCAGACACTAGCTGCGCAACTCATTTAATCTCTGCGTACTTCAGATCCCCCCCCCTCTGCAATGAGGATAATGGTAGGGACTGACCTCACTGGGTCTTGGAGGGGGGGGTCCAAGCATTGTGTCAATACATCACCTAAATACAGGGATTATTTAAAACTTGTATAGAGAGGAGCTATCCAGCCAAGACCAGCAGGACCAAGGGAAATGATGAATAAGATGAGAAGCTTTCCAGCCCCTAGGCCAGAGTGTTAAAGATAAGGCAGGAATACCTGGAGTTAAGCAGGTTACCTGGCCGAAAGCATTGTAAAGAACAGAATGTAATCTTTCTGGCCAAGAACATGTCTGCTTCCTGTAGATGCAGCTGAGGGTTTTGTGTTTTGTTTGTTTCTTTCCTTGGTCTGGGGGGAGAGAGAGGGAGAGGGAGAGAGAGCGAGAGAGAGAGAGAGAGAGAGAGAGAGAGAGAGAGAGAGAGAGAGAGAGCGAGAGAGAGAGAGAGAGAGA
>JAQQSW010021043.1:0-10736 GCA_028646575.1 Pseudocheirus occidentalis | reverse complement strand
TCTTTTCTTCTCCCAGCTCCTACCTTTGCCTTCCCCTTTATGTGTGTGTGTGTGTGTGTGTATATATAGATAGATACATGGATAGTAGATACATATATATAAAAACATGTGTGCCTCTGTGTGTGTGTGTGTATGTGCATGATGGAGCCAGCTTTTACATACTCAGGAATCCAAAGCCAAAAGTTAATTTTTATCATGGGCATTTATACCTCAGAAATCTGTAAACACTACAAATTAGGGCGTGATTTATTGTTTTGTTGATTTCTGGGCTTGCAAAAGTGATAGAAATGCTGTTAATAATGAAGACTAAACTTAAAAGTCATGAATGCTTATCCCCTAGCCCGGAGACAACTGGGAATTAAATATTTACTGGCATATTTCTGCACATAGGCATGTATATTTGCATGCCTATCCACTGGTCAGTGAGTAGGGAAACCACAGGGAACCCGTAGGGGAATCTGTGTGTGCCTTGACCGGCTGCCATTGAGGTTAGCAGAGATTTAAAAGAGTGAACAAGCTGTGCCTGCCTGGATTGATCCCATCAAGACACAGGGATAGGTGCTCCCACTTCTTGCAGGCCCCTGTGAGCAGGGTAATAGGGAATGCTGTAGGAGCTGATTCTCCCATTATCAGCAACTCCTTATGAGAAGACTAGACTTAGAATAAAGCAAGATTATTAACCCCTTCGAAGCTGTCTTCCTGTCCTTCCTGTCTGACCAGATAAAGAGTGAACTGGTTAGAGGCTGGAGTCCCAAAAGTGCAGTGCCTCCTGCGTGTTATCTGTGAAACATACTTGAACTAGGCTTCAGAGCTAGAGAATAATTGTGTGTGTACATTTGTACACACATATTCACATGCACATATATACACAGTTTTCTAACTCAAAATCAAATCGATTTTCTCTTATCCCCCTCTCTTTTACTTCCTCCGAGGCACAAGGCACATATGCCTTTCATCTGTCTTATTTGGGGTCCCAGGGCTTAGATCAGTGCTTAAATACAGTAGGAAATTAACAAATATGTATCATACTATATCACATGGCACTGATTATCTAGTATTCTGACATTTGTGCTAAAGAAACTGAATTTTGTTCTTTATTTGTTTTTAATTTGGATTATAGGAGATGAATCAAAATTTTCCCTTGCAGATTGTGTTGTGGTCCTTTGGACAAGCCACTAGGAGAGGCCCTTGAAAAGACATTTCTAAATCCCCAGCCCCAAATTCCCCCAAGGAACCCAGAAATATTTCTAGAAGTGAAGATATAAACAAATCTGTAGATTGTACCCCATCCAATTAGCGGTCTGTTAAAAAACTGTATTCTCACTTCTGTACTTTGAACTGTGAAATGTAATTCTCTCTCTGGAATTTCCAGTGAGGGGCCCCTTAAGAACATAGAATTCAGGCCCCAGGAGCAATTGCCCAGCACCTGCAGAAATAGTAACTGTTCACCCATGGCAAAGAGAGCACATGAGGGAGTGTAGAAAAGTGTCTAGTTCTGATACTTTGTGTGCTTCTTTGCTTCTTTTATCCAGCATTGGAAGGCAGAGTTAAGGCTAAGCAGTAGCAGCAGCTGGAGCCCTCCTGCCTAATACAAGAGAGGTCAAGTGGTAGCCCAGGTGGAAAGCAGAATTTTGCATAGAGGGGTAGAGTCAGGCCTGACATAATAGCAGGGACATCACAGTGTTTAGACCTACTAAAGCATTATCCTAGCACAGGGAAAAAGAGTTCAGGTCCTACTCATAGCAGGGAATTTGGCACAGGATGCCAGGTTGGTTCCCAGTTGCTATAGCAGCCAAGTGGGAGAAGAGTATGTAATGGTATGTGCAGCAGCAAACAATAAGGCTTCAGTAGCCCACTGGTAGCTTTGATACCTGAATGCTCCTTCCACATTGCTTCCCCCAAAATACCCAGTAATTATTTTGCAACTCCTCCCCAGGGAAGAATTAGAGGACCCAGGGGCAGTGAATGGTTGGGAGGAGGCTTTTTCTGTCAACAAAAGGAGACTGAAAGTATCTAACCAACCCTAGAAGTAGAGAAGAAGGGTATGCCTCAGGGGGCAAATATTTTTTGGTAAAGGACAGTCTGGATGTCCTGGCTGGTGGTCCAGGGAAGACTACCTGGCATTATAGGATCAATTCTTCTTGACCTATGATGAAAATTAGTGAACATTCAGGAAAAGTCAGTACCTTTTTTGTGACCCTGATGTTCTTGTTCTGTTCATGATCATTACCACCTCCTCCCCTCCCCCCCATCTCTGCCCTATTTAGAGATTTAGGATGAATTGCTAAGATTTGGCATTGTCTGCCACATGGACTTGTTTCATACCTGAGATTTGGCATTTTCTTTGCTCAAATCCAGTCACTCCTTCAGGAAGAAATTATGATTTTTAGTTATTAATATATTTCTGTTTTAGTTTATATCTTCTTTGTCTAGTGCTGCTTATCAGGTTGACTAGTAACAGCCTGCCCCACCCCCCCCACCCCCAAAAAGGCATTTAATTGATGGAATTTCCTCTACAATCCCTTAAGGCCCTTACCACCAAGGGGTGGAGTGTGATAGGATCAATTTTCTAGCACTTGTCCCTTACAAAATTCACTGTTCATAGTTTTTGTTGTTGTTGTTGTTTTGAATTAAAAGATGTTGAGAATTGCCTTGAGGACTGGTTGACTCAGGGGGCTAAAGGCTGAGGCTGTTGTCATCAATTCCTCCTCACTCAAATTCAAAGAAGCTACAAGGAGATCCCAGCACACACCAATGCTTGATTGTTCAAACATCAGTTAGTCAATGGACATTTATTAAGTTCTTACTGTGTTCCAGCACTGTCTTAAATGCTGGGTATACAAAAAGAAACAAGAGTCAGTCTCTAAGTTCAAGGAGCTCACAACATAATGGAGAAGATAACAGACAATCAGATATGTACAAACAAGTTACATGCAGGATAAAAAGGAAATAATCAAAAGAGGGAATGGACCAGAGGATTTGGGAAAGAATTCCTTTAGAAGATGGGGTTTCAGTTGTAGATTAAAGGAAGCCAGGGAAGCCAGTAAGTAGAGTTGAGGAGGAAGAACATTTCCAGATATAGGTAACAACCAGAGAAACAGCCCAGAGAGATGCATTGTTTTGTTCATGAAATAGCCAGAAGGTCAGGGTCACTGTATTGAAGAGTAAAGTGTAGGAATATTGGAAAGGTGGGAGGGGGTTAGAGTGTGAATGGCTTTGAATGCCAAACAGGGTTATATATTTGATCCTGGAGACAATAATGAGCCATTGGAATTTATAAATTAGGATGTTGACATGATTGGAAGGATACTTTAGGGAAATAATGGGTCTCTAAATGAAGGATGTGGAGAGTGGAGATAGGCATAGCCACCAGCAGTAAAGTAATGAGGGCTTATACAAGAGTTGGGGCAGTGTCAGAAGAGAGAAAGGGATATATTTGAGAAGTGTTGCAAAGATGATATCAACAAGTCTTGACAACAACTTGGATACAGGAGGTAGAAGACAGTGAAGAGTCCAGAATGTCTCCTAAGTTGTGAACATGAAGACCTGGAGGGACGATGTTGCCCTCTAGTAAGAAAGAAAGTAGAGGGAGAGGAAGGTTTAAAAGAAAAATAATGAGTTATGCTTTGGATATGCTGAGTTTGAGATGACAATATCCAGCCTGAGATGTGTGAAAGGCAGTTGAAGATTCGAGAACTTAGCTGAGAGTTTAGGACAGGATAGCTAGAGTGGAGAATCATCAGCAAGGAATAATTAAATCCATGATAGTTAATGAGATTATAGAGTGAAGCAGTACAGAAGGAAAAGACCCAGGGCAATGGAGTTACTCCAGTAATTTCAGGCAAAGGAACTATGCTGAGAATTAACCTGAGGGGTCTTCAGTGCTTCTCCTTGTTGAAAATCATTGTCCAGGATAAAATAAATTTATTTTAGTTAACTATTGAATGATTTGCAAGTATCTCACTTTGTTCAAATATTGAACGTACAGTATCAAAGAACTGGACTGAGTCAGGCCTAGTCTAGAACAACCTCTGAGGTTCATTTCCTGTTTAATCATTGATCCTATAATCTTCTGTTGGCCAGATGACCTTGAAAAACATGACTTAATTCCTTCAGGCCACTAACATGTTTGTTTGCTTTTTGCTAATGTCTCTTTCCAATGCTAACATTGTACAACTCTAGGATCAAACAAGGCTTAAACAGACCTCACTGGGGAGAACCTCATGCTATTTATTCTTCAGGCCAGTAGTCAGCTGGGTAAAATACATAATGCCTAGCCTCACTCCAACCAGCCTTTGTTTGTTGATGATGGCATTTTATGTGACTTAATGAGAGGGAAGTAGGACATTACACACCACAGAATGGAAATAGCATGAACTTGCTATAAGGCTGATCATGGCTCCTCTTTCAGGTCTTCCTCCTTGCAAAGTATCAAGGAGTCTGAATTACATTGAATTCAACTATTTATTTTCTCCTTTTATGCATCACTGTGGGTCAGAGAAGAGGAGGGATGCACTGAATGGATCAATAGGTTCTCTCCCTTCTTCCACTACATCAAAGTTCCTTTCAGGAGCAGATAGATGTTTTAGTTAAGCTCTGCATTTCCTGAACTGTATTTTGATCAATAGTTCATTATGTTACTTTTGCCAATAATTAAAACTCATATTTGCATAAATGTTGCAGTGGTTTTGAGATTCAAAAAGCAATTGTATTACCTAATCACATTGTCAATTTTTCTTTTAAGAATATGCAATTTTAAGCACTTATTTGGGAGGGCATAACCTGTAAACCAGTCATTCTCACTCTTTTTTTTCCTTCAATATTTCAATTATTTATGAGATTTCCTGGTCTCTTAGAATTAATGCGTTTTCTGTCAGGTATGAAGAGGAGAGAATGAGTGTGGTGGAGGGTATAGGGAGTTAGTCCTAAACTAAGATATTCTTGTATTCTAATCTTCCCTCTGAAACATACCAGTTGTATCATCAAAGGCAAGTCACTTAAACTCTTTGATCCCCATTCAAGTCTCTGTGTTTTTATTTAAGTAGAACAATGTGTTATGATTTATCCCTCCTATTTAAGTATGGATCCTTGACTTGGCATTTCAGAAAAAATCAAAATTTCAGGTAATTTCAACAGTTACTGTAAGGAAATATGATAACTGTAGATTGGCTAAAAAAATTTTATCAACAGTATTTTGCCCCCAAAAATGTAGTATAAAAGCTAGTCGATGGTGATATTCACTGGGGATCTAAGTTCTTTTTATGGCATGCTTGGGAGCGCACATTGTTGCGTCATTAGATCTAGTCCCTGTACTCCTTCTGTAGATAATGACCATGCCTATGAATTAAATATACTGAAAGCTCTATTTTCCTTGGAGTGCCATGCCAGGGAAACAGCTAGGCTTGGACTTTTAGGGGAGAATCAGACTAAAATGCTTCATGTTTTGTCATCATTATCACACCGTAGATGTTTCCTAACTCCATCCAGCTTCGTAGAAAAATCTTGAGACCTAAACTCTCTCTTCATGTGGGGCTTGAGGATTTTTAAGACCAATTGAGGTTCATCTTTAAATGGAATTTCCCAGTCATTCAAAAGGGTTTTGTTTTTGTTTTGTTTTTTTTAAAAAGGGGTTTTACTAGACTTGCTCCTGTATAATCAGAGATGTGTTCATATCACCTTCGGGAGAAAGAACTGGCAATCAAGTCAAATGTTTACTTTGGGAAACTCCAGAGGGGTTACTGTGGTTCAGTAGTGGAAAAAAACCCTGAAAAGTAAGGGGGTATTCATCAGTCGAGGAATAGTTGAATAACGGGTGGTTCATTAATTTGATGGACGCTAGTGGTATAAGAAATGAAGAGATGCATGATTTCAAAAAGACGTGGAAAAAGATACGCGAACTCAGTCTGGTACACAGCTCTGAAGAGCTTCATTCCCTCCCCAGTGTCTGTCATTCGCATTGCTGTTGCAGATTTCACAGTCACATTTACCAGCAGCAAGCTTCACGCTGGTACCTGATCGATCTCCTTACTGCAAGCGGGGGTGGGGGTGGGGGGGAAAGAGGCGCAAGTGCTCCGTTCCTCTCTCTCCTGCACCTTTCTCACTACTTCCCCTGACGTATTACATCTGACGTGAGCAGGGATCAACCGCAGGACTCCCAGATCTCTGTGAATTCCCCAGTGAATGATTCTCATAAACACAAAGATGAATACAAAGATGGAGAACACTTACAAAAAGAACACAATAGGAACAAAGGAGAAGAATGGAAGTGGTCCAAACACAGAAATAGCGAGGGTAAAAATTCCCCATGGAAGAAATAAAGAGAAAAGGAGAAAACCAGACACAAAGATGGTCGCTCAGAAAAACACAAAAACAAAGATAGAAACAAGGAGAAATGAAAGGAATAAAAAGGGAAAACCATCTGGAGATGCAAAAATAAAGGAGAAAGAAAATGGTTTCTCTAGTCCAAGTCTTGTTAAAGATGAACCAGATGATGGGTGTTATTTTGCATCACCTAAAGGGAATATCAAGCATTTAAAGAGACCCAGGGAGGATGATGATGATGATGATTATAAACCCAAGAAAATAAAAACAGAAAATAGCAAGAAGGTTAAGAAGCAGAAACCAAAAGAAAGGGAGGACAACAATGCAAAACAAATCAAGAACAAAGTTAAGAAACTTCCTGAACCCCATAACAAATGCAAAAAGCCTAAGAAAGAGGAGCAGCAAAAATGGAAATGGTGGGAAGAAGAGAGCTATCCCGAAGGCATCAAATGGAAATTCCTAGAACACAGAGGTCCTATGTTTGCACCTCCTTATGAGCCTCTGCCAAAAGATGTCAAGTTCTACTATGGTGGTAAAGTCATGAATCTGAGTCCTAAAGCAGAAGAAGTGGCTACATTTTTTGCAAAAATGCTTGACCATGAATGCACTACTAAGAATATCTTTAGGAAAAATTTCTTCAAGGACTGGAGAAAGGAAATGACAAAAAAAGAGAGAAATAATATCACTAGTCTTAACAAATGTGACTTCAGCCAGATAAATCAGTATTTCAAAGCCCAGTCAGAAGCAAGGAAGCAAATTAGCAAGGAAGAGAAACTGAAAATCAAAGAGGAAAATGAAAGGCTATTGAAGGAATATGGGTTTTGTGTGATGGACAATCACACCGAGAGAATTGCCAACTTCAAGATTGAACCTCCAGGTCTTTTCCACGGCCGTGGCAACCATCCTAAGATGGGGATGTTGAAAAGACGGATTATGCCTGAAGATATAATTATCAATTGTAGCAAAGATGCCAAAGTTCCTCTTCCTCCCCCTGGACATAAATGGAAAGAAATTCGACATGATAACAAAGTGACCTGGCTAGTGTCCTGGACTGAGAATATCCAAAGATCCATCAGGTACATTATGCTGAACCCCAGCTCACGAATCAAGGGGGAAAAGGATTGGCAGAAGTATGAGACAGCTCGCAGATTGAAGAATTGTGTAGATAAGATCCGGAACCAATACCGAAAAGACTGGAAGTCCAAGGAAATGAAAGTCCGACAGAGGGCTGTAGCATTATACTTCATTGACAGACTTGCTCTGAGAGCTGGTAATGAGAAGGAAGAAGGGGAGACTGCTGATACTGTGGGCTGCTGTTCCCTTCGAATAGAGCACATTAACTTACATCCTGAGATGGATGGCCAAAAATACATGGTTGAGTTTGATTTCCTTGGGAAGGATTCTATCCGATACTACAACAAGGTAACTGTTGAGAAGAGTGTTTTTGAGAACCTTCAGTTATTTATGGAGAACAAACAGCCCGAGGATGATCTTTTTGACAGATTAAATACCAGTATCCTCAACAAACACCTTCAAGATCTCATGGAGGGCTTGACAACCAAGGTCTTCCGTACCTACAATGCCTCCATCACACTAGAACAGCAACTAAAGGAGTTCACTGCCCTGGATGAAAATATCCCAGCAAAGATCCTTTCTTATAAGTGTGCCAACAGAGCTGTTGCAATTCTGTGCAACCATCAGAGGGCACCTCCAAAATCTTTTGAGAAGTCCATGTTGAATCTGCAGAGTAAGATTGATGCCAAGAAGGATCAGCTAGCTGCTGCCCAAAGAGATCTGAAAAGTGCCAAAGCTGAGGCCAAGGTCCAAAAGGACACCAAATCTATAAAGGAGGTAGAGACTATGAAACAAGCTGTGGAGACACTGGAGGAGCAGTTGATGAAACTTGAGGTTCAGGCCACAGACAGAGAGGAGAACAAACAGATTGCCTTGGGAACCTCTAAACTCAACTATTTAGATCCCAGGATCTCAGTTGCTTGGTGTAAGAAGTGGGGGATCCCGATTGAGAAAATCTATAACAAAACTGAGCGAGAGAGGTTTGCCTGGGCCATTGATATAGCCAATAAAGACTTTGAATTTTAGCTGTTTTTACTGGGTGGGATTTTATGGGATAGGAAATAGATTTGAGGAATATTAAGAAACTGTGAGCCTCATTCAGTCTTTGCCAGAGATCTAGTGTATCTAGCCTCTCTAAAATTATTTCATTCCTTAATTTCTTTCTTGTTTATTTTGAGGTTACATTTATCAAGTTCAGAGAGGGGGAGATTGAGGTCCCCCACTAGTTTTGCTATCTATTTCTTCCTCTAATTCCGTTGACTTTTCCTGTAGGAATTTGGATGCTATACCACTTGGTGCTTATATGTTAAGTAATGCTATTGCTTCATTCTCCATGGTGACTTTTAGCAGGATGTAGTTTCCTTCCTTATCTCTTTTAATTATATCTATATTTGCTTTTGCTTTGTCTGAGAAAAGGATTGCTACTCCTGCTTTTTTTTTACTTTAGCTTAAGCATAATATATTCTACTCCATCCTTTTACCTTTATCCTGTGCATAGCCCCTTCTTTCAAATGTGTTTCTTGTAGATAGCATATTGTAGGATTGTTTTTTAATCCATTCTGCTATCTGCCTCTGTTTTATGGAAGAGTTCATGTCATTCACATTCACAGTTATGATTACTTTATGTGACTTTCCCTCCATCCTATTCCCTCCCTTGTTTATATTTTCGTATCTTTCTTTTTCCTTCCCTTCCTTAAGAGATTTCCTTTTGATCATTGCCTCCCTCAGTATTCCCTCCCTGTGTCCCAACTCTTTACCTACGCTTTCCCCTTACTACTCTTTCCCTTCCTTCTAACCACCTTCCCCTTTCTTACCTCTCCCTTATCCCTCCTACTGCCTGTAGGGCACAGTAGATTTTTATTCTTAAAGGAGTATATTATTCCCTCCTTGAACCCAAACCAATGCTAGTAAATTTCCTACTGTGCTCCTCTCCCTCCCTCTTTTCCCTCTATTTTTAAGAGTTTTTGTGTCTTCATGTTAGGATCTAAACTTAACTAATTATATCAATCCCTCTTTGATTCAGAACCAATGAGAATAATGTTCATAGGATGTTTATCTCCTTTCTTCCTTCCCCTCCATTTTAGTATGTTTTTATGCCTCTTCATGTGGCATAATTTACCATTTTCTGCTTCATCCTTTCCTTTTCTCCCATTACAATTCCTTTATTCCATTTAATAGGGTTTTTTTTGTTAAATCTTAAGATTAGTTCATTTATATCCATACCCTCTTTCTATTTTCATCCCTTTTAAATATTGTGATACTTATACAAATTTCAATATTGACAGTTTTCCATTTCTCATATAGGAATGTAAGCAGTTTGCTCTTGTTGAGTCCCAAGTTATGTGCATGTGTGTGCATCTGTGTGTGTATGTATATGTGTGAGTGTGTATTTTCCTTGTTTACCTTTTTATGTCTTTCTTGGGTCTTGTAAGTGGAGATTGAATTTTCCAGTGAGCTCTGGCTTTTTTCATAAGGAAAGTCTGGAACTCCTTTATTTCATTAAATGACCATCTCCTTGCCTGAAGGATTATGCTCAGTCTTGCTGGGTAGTTGATCCTTGGTTGCAGTCCTAGCTCTTTTGCTTTAGGAAATATACAATTCCAATTCCTCTGATCTTTTAATATAGCGGCTGCTAAATCCTGTGTAATACTGACTGTAGTTCCATGATATTTGAATTGTTTCTTTTTGGCTGCATGTAGTATTTCCTCGTAGACCTTGTGGCTCTGGAATTTGGCTCCTATATTTCATGGAGTTTTCAATTTGGGATCTATTTCAGGAGGAGATCATTGAATTCTTTCGATATTTTACCTTCTGATTCTAGGACCTCAGAACAGTTTTCTTTGACACTCTCTTGGAAGATGCTGTCCAGGCTGCTTTTTTCATCATCGCTTACTGGTAGGTCAGTAATTCTTAGGTTATCTCTCCTGGATCTGTTTTCCAGGTCAGTTGTTTTTCCAGTGAGATATTTTGCACTTACTTCTAATTTTTCAATCTTTATGTTTTGTTTGACTGACTCTTGCTGCATCAAAGAGTGCTTAGCTTCAATTTGACAGATTCTAATTTTTAGTAAATTATTTTCCTCAATTAGTATTTGAAGCTCTTTTTCCATATGTTCAGTTTTCATTGTTATTTTAATTTTATTTTTTTACTCATGAAATATCCTTTTATTATTATTATTCTTTTTATTTGGGAGTCTCAGTGGAGCCTACAGAGAGAAGTGGGAAATTAGTGAGAGACAGATGTTCTGGGGAGCCAGCCTGACCAAACAAAAGGCTGGGGACATAGAGGATGTTAGATCTTTGTCTTTGGAAGCCATAATGGTCCAGTGCTAGAGATAAGGC
>JAQQSW010021042.1:0-10736 GCA_028646575.1 Pseudocheirus occidentalis | reverse complement strand
AATACAAAGGGATAATACTTTAGAAGGCAAAATTCTGAGGTGGGAGAGAACTAGAATGAAAGAGACAGGGAGAGACAAAATGGGGTTAATCATCCCATATAGAAGAGGAAAGGGATAACTGTTACAACTTTACTTTCAATTACTCTCATTGAATTTAGCTTAGGGAAGAAATGGCATAAACTCTAAACTGGGCATCATGCCACACTGGAGAGTAGGGGACACGGGGATGAGAAGTGGGATGATAGAGGGACGGGCAGGGTCTGGGGCAGGGATGCTGGAAGCACATACTTCAGTAAAGGGACAGGGACAGGGACAAGGTAGGGAACAGAGCAAGTGGGAGAGGGATAGAAAGGAGGGAAGTATGATCACTGTCACAATATGTCCACTCTGAAGATGTCCTGTGTAATTACACATCCACAGCCTGTTTTGAATTGCTTGTCCTTCCACTGGAGGGGGGTGACAAGGGAGGAACTGAAAGAATCTAGAAATTTAAAGCTCTGCAATACGTGCAACTAGGAATTCAGATATACAGAGCATGGGTAGGGAGACCCTCCCTGCTCTACCAGAATGTTAGAGGGCAGATCAGGGGAGGGGCTTTACAGTGGGGTTGCTATTTTGGGGTTGGGGTAGGGGAAAGACGGGGAGAAAATTTGTAATTCAAAAATCTCATGAAAATGAATTATGTAAGCAAGAAAATAAATAAAATAATTATTAAAAAAACTGTCTGGTTCACTGAATAATGCCAGGCCTGGAGTCAGGAAGATCTTGGTTAGATTTTGTCCTCAGACACTTACTAGTTATGTGACCCTGGGAAGTCACTTAACTCTACTTGCCTCAGTTTGTCATCTGCAAAATTAGCTGGAGGAAGAAACAACAAATCACTTTAGTATCTTTACTAAGAAAATTCCAAAAACGGGTCATGAAGGTTTGAGTCATGTCACAAAAATCATGTCAGATGTGACTGAAACACCTAACCCACAACAACCACCACCATTAAGGAAATAGCTAGCAAAACCATTAACAAATCATCAACAAAAATTAGCCACAAAAGCAAGCTACTAAGAAGGCTTCAGTAACTGTTGACCTGCATTCCTAACTTCTTTTCACTGCAAAACTTGCATTATAATAGTCTGTATTCACATGTAAGGGGCCCTATACAGGAATGGAGCAGAGCCCATCTTCACAGTGACATAGTTGAATTGGAAGTATATTTTCATTGTTGACCTGTAACTTTGAAAAAATACTTCATAGAGGAAAATTTAGCCCTGATACTTTGCCTTGAATATGGTATCTTCTGTGCATGTATTAAGATGACATACAATTCCTTGACATAAGCATCCACATAGGTAACTTTGTTTAATGATTTGCATATTGCTAAAATCAAGTGAAAAATATAAACATGGAGACATGCCAATCAACAGCCCTCATGTTTCCTGGGTACTCATAAAAAATTAAAAGTCCTTAAGTGGAGTTGTGAACTAGTTCAATTTTGGAGAACAGTTTGCAATTATGCAAAAAGGACTATAAATTTGTGTGTGTAAACCCTTTGATCCATAAATATCATTGCCAAATCTGTACCCCCAAAGAGATCAAAGGAAAGAGGAAAGCCCAAAAACATGCAAAAAGTATTTATGGCAGCTTTTTTTGTGGTGACAAAGAATCAGAAATCAAAGGAATACCCATCAATTGGGAAATGACTGGGTATATGATTTTGATGGAATATTATTACTGTGGTAGAAGAAATGATGAGTAGCATGATTTCAAGGGGAAAAACATGGAAAGATGTATATGAACTAATGAAAAGCGAAGTGAGCAGATCCAGGAGAACATTGTATACATTGATAGCAATATTCTAATGACGATCAATTTCAAAAGACTTAACACCCCTCATCAAGAAAATGATGCAAGACGATTTCAAAGAAGCCATGATAAAAAATGCTGTCCACCTCCAGAGAGAGAACTAATGAACTCTGGAGGTAGACTGAAGCACACTTTTTTACATTCTTTATTTCTCTCCTTTTTTTGGTTTAGGTTTCTTTTATAATGCGGCTAATATTGAAATATGTTTTTCATGACTTCACATGTATGATGAATATCAAATTGCTTGCATTTTAAAGGAGGGAGAGAATATGAAACTCAAAATTTTTAAAAATGAATAATAATTATTTTACATGTAATTGAGAAATATTTAACAAACTAAACAATGTATTAAAATACGTTTTAAAAATTCCTTGAGGCAGATCTTTAACATGTTAAGTAGATCTTCTCTGGACAAATACTCATCCATGCTCTGTGGCATGCTTGTAGTCCCTCATGAACATAGCACTTCTTTTTCATCTTTGCCACTTAGAATGAAGCATTCTTTCGAGTTTTGACTCATCTGCCACCTCCCTCATGGGGCCTTTCTAGCACTTATTTGTACTCTCCTTTCTCAATTTTCCTTATACTATATTTAGAATGATACAATCAAAGATGCAGAACCATAAAGGACCTCAAATTTCACTTAGTCCCTTCATTTTGCAAATGAAGAAATTGAGTCCCAGAGAGGTTAATTGAACTGCCTAAGGTCCTACAGTTAACAAATAGTAGAGCTGGATGGAACATTTGATTCGAAACCCATCTTGCTTTCCATTGTATTACACTGACTCTCTTATTTTTATAGAAATGGAACCTTTTCTGACCTGGCCCACACTCAACCCCACCCCCAAAACATCCTTCACTAAAATGTAAGTTTCTTAAGGACAAATACTGTTTCATTTTTGCTTTGTATCTCCAGATCCTGGCATATGGTATTGCTTACAGCAGATATTTAATAAATATTGAAATAAAATGAATAAAAAGGTATGCCTGGGCTTGTTGTTGTTGGTCCTTCATTTTTTAAAGATGACCAATGATGGGAGATGTCATGACTTGTTTGTGAATTGGATTTAGGTAAATAAGATCTTTCTGAGTCATCAAAGCCCAGTGACAAGCCAGGATGGCTAGTAATGGCCTGGGATACAGTTGGAGACCTGCGTGTCTTTGATGTCTGGTCAAGCTGTAAGCAGTCTATAGTACCTGATTCAGTCATTTTCTTGGACAATGGAACAAATTCCTCTCATCCGCCCAATGTGCCAGGGGAAGGCTTCACATGTTTATCATTCCCCCTGACTCACTGACAAATTTATAAGCTATTATTATTGTGGCACTGTAGAGGTCAGGAAGACTTGGGTTCAAATTCACTTTCTAACACATACTAGCTTTATGACCATGAACAAGTGCTTTAATCTCTCAGTGTTGTAATCTGTACTGAAGAAGAAAGTACCCACACTGATGAGATTGTGAAAGCATCTATGTCTTATCTCTTCTATTAGATTGAAAGCTTCCTGATGGTACGGTTTTTACCCATTTTATGCCTAAAAGTGTCCAGATTAATCATTATTTTTTGGATTTAATGTAGTTATTACTCTATGGTTACTCATTCTTCTTGCCTTCTCCTCAGCATTGACTATGACTATTCCCCTGGATACGCTTTCCTCTCTGGGTATTTAAGACATTACTCTTTCTTGGATCCCTTCCTACTTGCATGGATATTAGGAAGCTATTATACTGATCTAAATGAGAGATAATGGGAATTTTAACCAGGGTGGTAGTTGTATGGCTGCTTCTCAGTTTTCTTTGATTGATTATCGTCCATGTCTTGTCCCCTGTACAAGGTACTTTGGAGCACTGTTCTAGGCTTTCTTTACTTCTCTTTATACACAGAGTTGGTGATCCCATTGCTCCCTTGGGTTGAATCTTCATCTCTATGCAGATTATTTACAAATCTATATATTAATCATTCAATAAAAATGTTAAGCACTATGTGCTGAGCACTGTACTAAGTGAGGAAAATACATAAAAAATATGTAAAAAACAGTCCCTGCCTTCAAGGAGCTCACAATACAGTGGGAAAGACAAGTAAACAAATATGTACCAAAAATCTTTATACAGGATAAATAGGAAATAAGAGAAGGAAGAGATTAGAATTAAGGGAGGTTGGGAATATCTAGCCCTATTTCGGCTCCTGGGTTACAGTCACCTCAAGTCACTACCTATTCAATATTTTGAACCTGATGTTCCATATCCATCTTAAACTCATGATCTGCAATTGTGAACCCATTATCCATCCTCCCAAACTTTCCTCTTCCTAACTTCCACAGTTTGGCTATCAGCTTTACTATCATTCCAGTCACCTAGATTTGAACCCTGGGACTCATCCTCAGCTCTTTTCTCTCTCTTGTCTCTGTCTCCAATTAGCTGATATATCTTGTCAATTCTACCCTCACAAAATCTCTCAAATCTATTCCTTTCTCTTGTTGACTACCGTCCTAGTTCAAGTTCCCATTATCTCTCATTTAGATGAGTATTGCAGCTTCCTAATAGGCCTCCTAAAGTTTAGTCTCTTCTTTTTTTCTCTTTTGGAAAAATAATCAAAATATGTTTGCATGGAGGAGTTCATCAGTATTGAATTCCATGACGGTATGCTTGCCTGGGCTCTGGATAATGGAATATACTCTCCCACTTTTACAGTAACTGATGAAGTGAAGTCAAGACTGTTCTTGCTCCCAACCTTTTAAGCATGATGTTTTCAGCAATGTTGTCAGATGCCTTCAATGGGGACAAAAATGGCATCACAGTCAGCTACCACACTGATGGTAAAATATTTAACTTGAAAAGGCTATGAGGCAAGACTACAGTAGAGGGAGACTTGGTACATGATTTGGTTGTCATTTGCAAATGATTTTGTACTCAGTGAAGCCTCTGAAACTGAGATGCAACAAAGCATAGATTGATTCTTTGTGGCTTGTGCTATTTTTTTCCCTAGCAATTAATACCAAGAAAACATAGGTTCTACACCAGCCAGGATCACATCATCCATATATGGAAGCATTAGTTACAACAAATGGAGAAATTTTGAATACTATGGATAAGTTCACTTAATCGTGGCATTACACTTTCCAGGGATGTACAAATATATGATGAGACTGATACACACATTGTCAGGGCTAATTCAGTGTTTGGGAGGCTCCAAAGGAAAGAGTGAGAGATAAGTAGTATTAGACTGCCTACCAAGCTACAACTCAAAAAAGCCATTTCACTGGCCTCATTATTGTATGCCTGTAAAATCTGTGCAGTATACCAGTGCCACACCAGGAAACTCAATAATTTCCACTTGAATTGTCTTAGGAAGATTCTGAAGATCACCTGATAAGATAAGGTATCAGACACTGAGGTCCCTACTTGAACTAAACTGCCAAGCATTCAAACTCTAATGCAAAGAGCACAACTCTGATGGGAGGGCCATGTTACTCAAATGATAAACACATTTGCTTAAAAGTCTATTTTATCAAGAACTCACACAAAGCAAGTGTTCACAAGGAGGTAAGTAGAAGAAATACAAGGACATTCTCAAAGTCTCTCTGAAGAACTTTGAAATCAATTGCATGATATGGGAGACACTGGCACAGGACCACTCAGAACAGTGTGCCCACATTAAAGAAGGTGCTGTGCTCTATGAGCTAAGCAGAATGTCAGCAGCTCAAAGGAAATGTGAGATATACAAATTTAGAAACATCTCCACTCCAAATTTTCACAAACACTATTTGTGCCCAACCTGTGGTAAAGCCCAACAAGCATATATTGATTTAATCAGCCACCGTACATCGATTCCAACATAGTGAAGTCATTTTGGTCCCCTTCAAGCACAAAGGACAACAACCATTCAATTCTTCTCTTCCACGTGGCTACAAAAATGATATTACTAAGCCAAAGATTTGATATCACAAATTATACTCAAGAAGTTACAGTGGCTCCCTTTTTACTTGAGGATAAAATATTAATTTCTCAGCCTGACAACTGAAATTTCTTGCAATATGGCTCCAATTTATCTTTGAAATACTATTCCACATCATTCTCTATTCTGTACTCCTTTATCCAGTTAATACAGTCAATAGGCTGTCATATGTGCATGACATATGCCTTTGATCTTTTTCAGTAACGGACTCCTCATATTTATAATGCATATTTCTCTTACCTCTACATTATGGAATTCTTAGCATCTTTAATGGCTGATCTCAAGTACCATCTCCTCTGGGACACCTTCTAAACTGCTACTTGCTAGTAGCAGATTATTCAATTGTTTCCTCAGACAATTACTTTATACATATTTCTATTTATTTATCTGTGATTTTTTAAATAAAATATAAGTTTATGTTGTCTTCGTATTCCAAGAACTTAGTCATTCTGGCATACAGTTGGTGCTCAACTGAATGCATGTTAAATGAATGAAAGCCTTACAAAACATTTTCACATGAACACTAGATTCAGGTTTTTTTTTCTTGGCAAATTTTTTCCCAGATTACAAAATATTTACTAAGAAAAGTCTTTGCATCTTAAACAACAAAACTAACAGTAAGTCCTATTTTCTTTCTTCTCTTTATGCCCTCTATGTTCCATCCTCAGCTGCTTCTTTCCTAGCTACTAGTCCAAACCCCTTGAACTACAGTAAATCTCAGAGGCTGCATGTGATAAAGTAATCTGTGATGAAGAGGGTTTTTTTTGTTTATTTCTTTTTGTTTTATTTTGTTATGCTTAGTTTTGTTGTCATTTGAGTATCAGTTAAAGAAATATTTAAATGCAGTCTGAGCTTGCAAAATATATGTTAAATGACTTCTAAGGCCTTTTCCACTTCTAAGATTGTAGAATTTTATGATCCTCAGTGTTCAGGGTGGGGGGTGAAAGAATATTAGGTAGTGGTGGGAATTAAGACCTTGGTGATGGAAATATAATGCATGCAATGGACTTTAAACACCACCTCATCCTACCCCCACCCCAGGCTTCCATTTCTCAATCTGTATATAAGGGGAAGATGGTTAAATTACTGATCTCACCCAGCATGAAGCATCATTACCTTTCTAGATGGAAAGTTCAGCAATGTCCTCTGAGATGAGGCACCAGACAAGAAGTGAGAATTTCACACCTGCTCTGCACATCAGGAAAGCCACATATAGAAATGGTGTCTCTCCAGAGGGCAAAGGACTGATAGGCTGAGTGGGAGGTTGAGAGATGAATCAAACCCTGATTGATGCTCAGATTTAGAGAAGCACTCAAGCTGCTAGGCTGACTCTTTAAGTTTCCTGGGAGCTGCCAAACTTACAGAGTCTGAAAAGGCTCCTGGGGACAGGATCTCTTAAGATAATACTGGGCCTCCAGAAATGGTGGGCATGCCTTCTAGTGTGGTAGAAATGAATCTTTTAGCAACATAACAGCAAATTAGGCAGGGAGGAGGAAGGAATGCTACAGGAGACTTTATAGAACTTCTATTTAAAATCTGGAGAAAGGTTTGTATCAATATTCATGTCGCTATTTCTTGGTCCATTTCATCTCACACCTAAAGAATAGCCACAATCCTGAGTATCTTTCTCTGGAGGAGCTGCTAAGGCATTTAAGACATTTCCTTGTAGAGTAGTGTAATGTAATGAAAGCAGAAGTAGAAGAGAGGTCAGAAGACTTGGGTTAGGGTCTTAAACATTACGTCTTACATGGCGATTCATTACTGGAACTGAATACTTTACTTAACCACTGAACTTTAGTGTCCTAATCTGTAAATTGGGATAATAATACTGTCTCTATCGGAGAACTGTCATAAAATATAGGTTAAAAATAGGGCTCAAAAACCTATGAAAATTTAGCTGTTATTAGTATGAGCCCCCCATTTCCCCTACATGCGTGCACGTGCACACACACACACATTACTGCTATGAGATAGTATTTGGTACTTGGTTAGTACCTGGTACTAATATTCCAAGTATAGCAACCGACCCAATAATGTTTATTCTTCTTTTCTTTTCCTCTCTTTTCCTCTTCTCTCTTCCTTCATCAGTCTCTATCCCTCTCTTTTTGTCTCTCTCTTTTTCTCTCTTTCTCTAATATCCACACAAACACATAGTTACACACCCTACATATGCACAAACAATATTAGTGATATGTGTTTGTGTGTATATCACAAACATGTATTAATAAATATACATATTGTATGGATTGTAATAAAATCATATACATGCATACATCTAACATTACATATAACAATATATGTGATGCATATGTGTGTATATGTATACAAACACTTGTTCACTCACAGTTACACTTACTCAAGGACATACACATATACACACATATACACAAAGAAATGGTGAGAACACACATTTAGAGTCAGAAAACCTGGGTTTGTAGCCTTCGTGAATATCTTAATAGTAACGAGATTTTAGTCAAATCACTTCCCAATCTTTGGGTATAAGTTACCTGGTGGCCTCTGCAATGAGGGATTTGGACTATGTAATATCTATGGTCCTTTTGAACTCTAATGTTATAATGAAAGAGATAAATACTTAAAGGCAAACACACCCATATACATATTAGTCATATGCACCTAGTCATGAGCACTCTTGCTTTTGGGTGGACTGATTATTAAAAACAGGTTGGAATCAAGTCATGGAAGATGAAAATAACTCACCAGTCCTCATGGGAGATCTCACCTGTCCAAGAAACTTCCTTCATAAATATTTTATTGAAATAACACTCAATGTCATCTTTCAATTTTAAGAAGTGGTACAGTGTCTGATAAATCACAACAGCAAAATCCTCATTAAGGAAATATGCGTGTGTGTATGTTTTTGCTTGCTTGGCAATATCCCTTTCATGTTTCTAAAAGGACAATCTCATGTTGGAAAAGAAGTTTTGAAAAAAAATATTTTGCCCAAACTGCATTGAACTAGACTCTGCGAAGTGATCAACCCACAAGTGACCAAAGTCCCCAAAATCTCAAAGTAAAGACCTGGAAACCAGTAATAGAGATGGTAGCATGTCTTCACATCAAGTGAAATATTAGAAAGTCCAAAGCAGAGGTCTAGAAATGAAGCTTTATAGTAGTGCTATAAGGTAACATAAAATAGACAATTGAACTTGTTCAGCCTTTCCCTTTACAGAAATGAAACCACAGGTCACTGTATATTGATCCAAACCACAGAAATATGCTCCCTGGAAGTTGAACTACATATGTAAGGGGACCACAGGCAGCCATGTCTCATCATTCCTAGGACCATGTGTTCCCATTAGGCTATGGAACATGTATTCTTGTAGGCATCACTGTACAAAAGCACAATCAAGTATAGATACAGGGGTCAGTGGTGTTATTTCCTTGCTAAGTGGAGCATAATATTTTACTTATAAGCTAATCTTAAGGTTTAGGAGACTCATTACTGTGAATATCTTGACAGAGCTAGATGTGGTACCTTTCTGGAACCCAAGTTCTATGAACTATACTATCATGACCAAACATTGCCCTAATCATCACCTGATTATTTTATATGTATATATAAAATATATATTATATGTATATATACATACAAACATATATGTATATACAGTGCACACACATATGCACACATGTATACATACATGTGTGTAGGCAGAGTTGAAAAGAGAAACCTTTCTTGATAATTCTTAACTCTATTTCTTTCCATCTATTGACCATTTCCACTTCATCTTGCTTGCTTCATATACTCATCTGCATATTGTTTTCCCCATTTGACAGGGAGCTTCTTGAGGGCAGGGACTGTCTTTTGCATTTCTTTGTATCCCCAACACTTGGCAGAGTGTTTGTCACATAGTAAAAGCTTAATAAATACTGACTGAACTAAATTAACAAGGGGTTGAGAATGTGAAGGGAAACACATTTTTCTTGAACAGAGTGGTAAGCTAAAACAGTGCTTAGGGACAAGGAGATTATAAATCACAGTGAGGATGAGGGAGAGATGCAGGAAAAGCATAGAGAGGGATGCAAAAAAATGTTCTGATTCAATAAAAGAAATTCAGAGTTCTTGAATAGAGAAACATAACACATTCTGGAAATGGCAAGTTTAAGGGTATGTACATCTCTCTGTATATAGCTGGGGTATAGTGGACAAGTAATTCATAGGAACTGCATATAATGAGGAACTGGAAATTTAAGGTATTTCATTGTTTTTCAGTCATGTCCAACTCTAAGACCCATTTGAGGTTTTCTTGGCAAAGATATTGGATTTGTTTGTCATTTCCTTCTTCAGTTTATTTTACAGAGGGGAAACTGAGGCAAACAGGGTTAAATAACTTGCCCAGGGTCACACAGCTAGTAAGTGTCTGAGTCTAAATTTGAATTCGGGCCTTCTTGACTCCAGACCTATTCCTCTATCCACTATAGTTGACCAAAGAGTTATATAAAGTTAAATTCAAAATCTATAAAGCATTTTGGGGTGGGTGGGGCAGAAAAGAATACTGTGGGCCACACACTAAATTCTTTGAAGTCAGAGGAATCCCTATGGACCTTAGATGACTTAATAATTTGGTTGCTACTTTTCCAGTCTTTTACCACATTACTAAATTCTTTGAAGTCAAAGGAAACCCTATGGCCCTTAGATGACTTAATAATTTGGTTTCTACTTTTCCAGTCTTTTACCACATTACTCCCCTTGATGCTATACAATGCAGACATACCAGATGTCTTGTTCTTCACACATGTTGCTCCATTTACCATTTTCATATCTCTGCATTGGCTGTCCCCCATGCCTAGAATGCTCTACTTCCTCACCTCTGACTCTTAGAATCTCCTTTCAGACTCATATCCAGTGCTAAATTCTGAAGGATCTTCCAATTCTCTCCACAACTACTAATGTCCTTCC
>JAQQSW010021041.1:0-10736 GCA_028646575.1 Pseudocheirus occidentalis | reverse complement strand
GAATCTTAAAAGCTCCTCACAGTAGCATTCTCTCAGAAATCTACTGCTGATTGGCTTTACAGACATCAGAGGTTATCTAGTCTTATTTTGCAGATGGGCAAACTGAGGCCCATATCTTGGTTTGTTGAAGGCCACTCAGGTAATGTCATTGGCAAAATATGAATCCCTTTATCTCTTCTACTGCATTCTATAGGTTAAATTATCATTTCATGAATTTTAGGACTTCTATTCCAATTCTAGCTAATGATGTGTTATTTCAGGATAATTCACAAATGTATTTATGCTCTCATGTCAATTATGAGTCATAGAATCTCTGTGTTGGGAGGCAACTTGGAAGTTCTAATCCACATTACCTTTTCCTAAACAGAATCCTTTCTCCAGCATTCCCCAAAAAAATGGTCAATAATTTGTCATTTATTTTTGTCTAGTTACTTTGGTACTACAAATAGTAGCATCATTAGTTTTCAATCATACATACCTATGACATATTACAAAGTCCAAAGTACTTTAAAACAAAATGCTAGACTAGCAGCGGTTCTCAATCTGTGGGTTATGTTCAATTTGTAACAATGAAAATACATCCTGCATATCACATAGATTCATAATAGTAGCAAAATTGCAGTTATGAAGTAGCAACAAAAATCATTTTATGGTTGGGGGTCACCACAACATGAAGAACTGTATTAAAGGGTCCCAGCATTAGGAAGGTTGAGAACCACTGTGCTAGGGTATAGCCACTGTTTGTTTGTTTAATGGAGCAGAGGCAGAAATCAACAAAGGCTCTTTATTTTGAACTTTCTTGGCTTTATAAACCAAATGAGAGGAAAAGCATTATAAGATCCAGCTAAACCACAGAACTGAAAGCAGGCTCAAGGTAATTGCCCAGTTAGAGGCTAAAATAAAATACAGAAATAAACATTTATAGAATCAAGATTAAAAATCAAGATTCAAATTTATTTATTTAGCTGGTTTTTGCTTGAATATGTCATGTGAAGGGAACTCACTACCTCCTGAGGCAGCCCATTCCATTTTTGAATAGCTCTAAGCATTAGAAAGTTTTTACCTTATATCAGATCTATATTTGTCTCCACACATGGCTGCTCATTACACTCTCTGAGGCACACAATTCTTCCTCCAAGCGATCCCTTTAAAACACCTGAAGACAATTACCATATATCCCCTAAATTATCTATTCTCCATACTAAACATCCTCAATATCCTCAGTTCCTCCAACTAATCTTAATATTGCATGGACTCAATACCTTTTACCCTCCTGGTTGTTCTATTTTAGATACCTTCAGAAAAGTATCCAAATTGATATCCTTCTAGACATCAATATCTTTTCCAAAATGCAATGCTACAAGCTGAACATAATACTCTGGATATGATACAGCAAGGGCATATTAGCCTATATAAATGTACAAATCCTATTTTGATGAATCATAGGAGATATTACAATTAATAATTCCATTTTGAGTTGAAATATATTTAACTAGATATTAGTTATTTAAATCATTTTGAGATTTGAATGAATTTATGCTTTATTGCCAGTATAGTGGTGAAGAATTAAAAGGTATCATTATTTTCCATTTTTAATGATAACTTTTGGGTTTTTATGTCATTTCTTTATATACCCCACTTCCATTAAACACTCTCATAAAATAATTAAGCAAGGGGACAGCTAGGTGGCACAGTGAATAGGGAGCCAGACCTGGAGGCAAGAGGACCTGAGTTCAAATCCAGCCTCAGACACTTAACACAAACAAAAACTAGCTGTGTGACCTTGGACAAGTCACAACCCCAGTTGCTCTACCTTTTCCCCTCCAAAAAAAAGGAAAAAAAGTTAAGCAAACCTGACTAATAAGTAAGCTTCATAACATGCTAACTATATTATATACCCATAACACCCTCCTCAGCTGAAGGTAGGAACATATGTAACATTTGTTTTTCCCTGAAACTAATATCATTCATTAAAATCAATCTCAATTCATTTATTTTTAGTGGCTTTTTTCATCATTTTCAATCATTCCCTACTCTTTGTGACCCCATTTGGAGTTTTCTTGGCAGAGATATTGGAATGGTTTGTCATTTCCTTGGCCAACTCATTTTACAGATGAGGAAACTGAGGCAAACAGGATTAAGCAATTTGCCCAGAGTCACCCAGCTAGTGTCTGAGGTTGGATTTGAACTCAGGAAAATGAGTCTCCCTAACCTCAGGCCTGATACTCTACCCACTGCACAACCTAGCTGCCTTAGTGTTGTTTTTTAATGTTATTGTAATCACCATATATATTGTTCCTCTGCATTCTTTCCTTTGCATCAATTAATATTAAGCCTCCCTATGTTTCTTTGAATTCTTTATAGTCTTACAGTTATATATATATATATATATATACATATATATATCTTACAGTTCAGCAACATTACATCATATTTGTGTGCTTCAGTTTATTTGGCCACTCCCCAAACATGCATTTGTTTCCAGTTATTTTGCTGCTGCAAAGAGTAATATCGTTAATTTCTGATCACATATACTCATGGTATATTACAAAATCATACTTTCCAAACACCAAAATACAATAACATTTTTTAATTAATTTTAAACATGTGGAGAAATCAGCACAAGCAATGTTCTTGGCTTTGTGAGCCAAATGAGGGGAATAATATACAAGATCCAGCTAAACTACGGAACTATGTAAGCAGGCTCAAGGTAATTGCTAAATTAGGGGCTAATATAAAATATAGAAATAAATATCTATGTAATTAATATGAAAACAAACATACACATTTAGTTATTTATGGCAGTTATAACCTTCTAAAAGACTTATACTCTTAACAGCCACAAGAGATCAAGAATTTAATTTTGTAACCTCTAGAAAATATAGAATCTCAACAGCCAAGGAAGGCTGCATTGAATAGTGACTAGCAAGAGCTCTATTCTAATGCCTTATTTATCTTATCTAAAAAGGTGTCTCTCTAGACACATGAACGTAATGAACATTTAAGAGGCAACATAATTCAGTGACTAAAGACCCAATCCCTGATAATTCAGCAGCAGGAAGGTACAAAATCTTTCTGTGCTCTACACACAGTAAGCAATACATTTCTATGGTATTCTTTGTTGTATGATGCAAATCAAATGTAACCAAAAATCGTTTGTCTGGTACATTGGAGTCAGACAAACATTTGGTCTGGATAATTTAGGGAAATACTTCAATGCTTCAAAGAGCTGGGATTTTGCCAGTCTGGTCACTCCTTCTATGAGTGCAGATGGGGACCCCTCTGTAACTTAGTAGAGGGTCTTTAAGATTTGCTATCTTTTGTTCATATTGTTGAATTGCTTTTCCCCTCTTTTAAAATATTTGATATAAAGAATCATTGGGTAGGGGGATAAAGAGTGGTGTATTTGGAAATATGATATGAAAATAAAAGTTATCAATAAACATGAGATTGCTTTAAAAAAAAAAGTTGTTGTGTCTGAATAATTAATGACCCTGCAGCAAAACTGGTGTTGTGCATCTCTGAAATTAGCTAGGTTGGTCCTTGGCCAACAGATATTGGGCCTATCACCAAGCCTGCCCTTGAAGCCTTGCCAGCTTGGTAGAACCTGCTAGATCTTACTATCTGCTAGCAGAGACTTTAAAAATCCAGGGTCCAGATATACCTATCTGAGGAGGACTCAAGGCAAAATCAAGGAGAAAAATAAGGTTGAATGATGTGGCTTCACTATCTACTCAACCTGAATTCATGAAGCAAACTGAATTCACCAAAAATATTTGATCAAAGGATGAATAACCCAATGATCTAGCAACAGTCTCATTTTTGTTGCCTTGGCAAAATAATATAGAGTTGGAAAGGACTAATAAGGAATACCTAATGGAATCTTATAAATTACTTTGAAAAGTATGAAATATTTTATATATTTTCTACTCCAATGTTCTTCACAGTGGGAGGAGATGGATACAATAGGCTGGGGGACTATGACCTGATCCCTAAAGGCTATGTGAACAACCAATTGGAGAGTTAAGAAGATAGATTACATCCCATTTTTCCCATTATGACCAACTGTGGGTTTATCTCCAATGCAACAACACTATCCCCATCATCCATTTTAGCTCAGCATTTTCCCACTACTCCCTCTTCCCAATGACGATTTCCAGGGTAGTTATAATTTACCAATGACCAAGGTACCATACACAGGTAAAATCCTCCCTTATATCCCATCACCATCTCATACTGACTTACACATGACTCTGTGGTAACAAGTAGATGTGGGAATTCTGTGCTACAGGAAGTGATCTCTAAAACACACACACACACACACACACACACACACACACACACACACTTTTTTTTATAGAGTAGCTAGTACAGGATAAACAAGAATGGATAAGTTGAACTCTGCTCTTTTTCACAAAACCCAACCCCCTTCCAAGTGAAAGGACAATCATCTTTCCAGTCTCTCAGATTCTCAACCTCTTTGCTTCCCTACCCCAGCTGAAGCCTTTCTCCAAAGTTATTAGCGGTCACACTTGAAAGATGTTATGGCCTATTGTCAGACATCATCCTCCTTATCTTCTCTGCAGTATTTGACACCATTGAACACCCTTTCCTCCTGAATATTACTTTCTTCTCTCTAGGTTACCAAAAATGATGTGTGTCACCAGTTAAGAATTCTCATATCTGTGTGTGTGTGTATATATATATATATATACATATATATATATATATATATATATATGAAAAAACAAACTTGGGAACATAGTTTTCTAATCTATTAACAGAGAGTTTGAACCCAGATTATTTCCTTCTGATTAGTTTGCTAGAACAATTGATTTAATTGACAAGAAAGATACAAACTTACTAAAGTTCAACAAAAACTATTGTATAATTGATAGATGAAAGATGAATATCATTATCTAATAGGTATAGCTAATGATGTACCATTTCCATTTAGAGATATGTATTTTTGTGAAGTATCCTTTTCAGCTATGACAGCCATTAAAACCAAGTACCAAAATAAAAAACACTTAGAAACACATTGCCGAATCTCTATCACAATTATGTTAAGTCTGAAAATAAATGCAATAAAATACATCTGCGGACCTTCCACATCTGCAATTAAGTTTTGTGGGGGAATCTTCTCATATATTTTGCTTGGAGTCATGTTTATTATTTGCAATTTTTCAACATTCACTTTTGATTGTTTTGTGGTCTTTTTTTAAATTTACATCGTTATATTCATTATGTATATTGTTTTCTTAGCTCTTCTTATTTCACTCTGAATGAAATTGTTCCAGTCTTTCCATGCTTAACTGTATTCATCATGCTCATTATTTCTGATAGCACAGTGATACTCCATCATCTTCATTACCACTATTTGTTTAGCCATTCTCCAATAAACAGGCATCTACTTTGTTTCAAATCCTTTGATAACACAAAAAAAGTATGACAATTCATTTCCTGGGAGAAGGAAATGGCAAACTACTCTACTATCTTTGCCAAAAAAAAAATCTCAAATGGGGTCACAAAAAGTCAAACATGATTGAAATGACTCAACAACAACAAATTATTTTTCTGGTGTATATGGGGATTTTCTTTTTATTAATAATGATCTCCTTATGGCACAAGTCTAAGTGGAATCTCTAGATCAAAAATTATAGACCTTTTATTTGCTTAATGCCAATTTACTTTTCAAAATGTTTGCACTGATTTGCAGCTCTACTAACGATGCATTCCTATTCCTTTTCTGAGAAGCCCAAAGTGTTCCTCAGTCTTCCCACAACCCTTTCAGCATTGACTATTTCCATTTTTTGCCATCTTCATCAATATACTGGTTATGAAAAGGAATCTTAAGTTATTCTGATGGACATTTCTCATATTATTAATTATATAATTGAACCAAAATATCCCAAAATAATCAAGTAATAGTAAATTACTGCTATCACTAAAATATCAATGGTAATATTTTAGTGAGAACAAAACGGGTTTTTACCATTGATCTATGAATATTGTTTCATCTTTATCCCATACTTTTAAATTACTATTTTGTAAAAGTTTCATAATGTACATAATTTTTAGTTTAGTATTACATATAGTGAATGTACATATGTTGGAGGTACTTGCTTAAAATATTTTGTTGCTAAGAATGCATGATCAAAAGAAGTTTGGACACCACCCAACAAGTCTATAAGTATAACAGCAAAAGTCTTCTATGAAAAGGAATAATTAGGGGCAGCTCAGTGGTACAGTGAATAGAGCACTGGTCCTGAAGTCAGGAGGCCCTGCATACAAATCTGACCTCAGACACTTAATAAGTACTAGTTGTGTTACCTTGGGCAACTCACTTAACCCCAATTGCCTTGCCTTCACCCCTCCAAAGAAAAGGAAGAATTTTTCTATTGAATTATGAAGACCAACTTCTGAGTTCATCAGACCAGCAAGGACAAAATACTTTTTAAATTTTCTTTCGTTAAAAAAACTTGAGACAAGTTTCTTGGAATTTAATTCTGGAAATAATATGAAAGCAATATAACCAATCAATATTTCTTATATGTGACAAGTACTCAATAAATGTTTGTTGAATTAGACTTTCTTGAGAAAGGAAAGTATTTTTAAAGTACTGTAGTGAAAACCTAGGACTTTAGAAATTTTTAACAATACTCTAAGTAGATACCAAAGTTATTTCTTGCTTAAGTTGGATTCTAGGGATGTCTCCCACTCAAGTGTAGACACTGCTGACCTTGTAACATGGACAGTTCACAACCTCAAATAAGAGGATTGTAGCTTGAGGTGGAATTTAGGAATGAAGACTGCTTTGGAAACAGAAATAGATCAATTTGAATTTCAAAATATCTGCCAAATGAACACATTGTGTTGCTGGAGGATTTTACATAAACTCCATTTACTATTTTGCTGATGTTTCTGAGTCATCTGGTCTTTGCTCACTCAATAAATAAATGTCTATCTAATTGATGTAAAAAACAAACAAAAAAGTCTATACTTTTTGAAGCTGCTGTTAATGCTATTATGATGACAATGCTCCCAAGTAGGGGGAAAAAGTGAAATGAAACCTTCATTTCCTCTCTCAATGAAATCATTTTTCCCTTTTAGGCCTAAATTTCATTGTCTGGAATTTGACTCACGAGTTACTTTTCCATCTACACCACAGCAAGCTTCTCACATCTTTGTCTCCACCCTTGTGGCCTCTTCCTCTAATTATTGTAATTATTGGACAATGTTTCCCTTGTGGAATTTGTCTAAATGGTCCACTCCTTAAAGCAGACCTGCACAACTTGTAAACTTCTTCCAGTAGATAGGCTAAACTAGAGACAGACTGATGATGGTTGGTTACTTCAAGTCACATGAAAACAGGAGATTGTGCAGTGGTAACCCTACATTTTTTTTGTGGGCCACCAGAAATCCTTTGTGGGGTACAAGTTGCCATAGGCTGTATCTTCTGCAGGCCTGCCTTAAAGGTAAAAGATAACATTTACCGTAGTTGGTACATTTCTTTTGGTCCAAGACGTAAATCACCAAGACCTTCCTAGCTCCCTTGGGTCCAATGATCATTTCTTTGTAGATAATTCCCAAACCCACATATCTAGATTCCATCTTTCTCCTGAACCTCAGTCCTACAGTAATCTGTTTGCTGTACATCTCCACCTGGATGTCCTGCAGGCATCTGAAACTCAATGTGTCCTTGGTCTATTGCAATGCCCTTCTAGTATCTATCCATTCTAGTCCTTCCTTCACTCACAGAAGGAATGGAGGAGAGAGGACGGGAAGAAAGGGGAAAGGAAACAATACTCTTCTATGTACCACCTCTTCCAGTGTTGCTACTATGACTATGAATCCTAGCATAATCTCTGAAGAATAAAAATTTGAGGTGACTCATAAGACAAATGAAAGATGGTTCCCTAGGCTTTAGGATAAACTATAAACTCTTCAGCTTGACTTTTAAAGCTCTTCACAATCTGGCTCCTACCTACCTTCCAGATTTTATTTCTCTTCACAGTCAGATGACCTACTCAACTTGATGTTCCATCTTCCACTTCCATGCATTTCCACAGACTGTTGGGCAGGCATTCTAGCCATGCTAATGACTAGAATGCATATCCTCTTCACCTCTGCCTCTCATAATTTTCATTCAATGCTCAGCTCCTGTGGTATCTCCTCCTCCTGGAAGCTTTTCCAGATCTCTACATTATTGCATCTCTATACTCACAGAATGTCATAAAGAGGAAGAGAGAACACCAAGAATCACATATTTTTTAGATGATCCACATACAATTTAACTCTTGCCACTCTGAATGTGATCTTTATCCCAAAAACAAAGTTAATACACAGATAAAAGCACTGAGCCAAATTGCAATTGACATTCCTACTGTAAATGGAAGGAGAATTTATTTTAAAAAATTTCAGTTAAATGGAAATTGAACACATAGGTTCCTCTTAGAGAGCAGAATAAAAATCCATAGGCACAGTTCCTTTCAAGTAGTTTAAGGCTGTCCTATGACTCCTTCTTTTTGGCTTTACAGGTGAGAACTAGGAGTTAAGATGGAAACTTTAGAGAAGCAGTATAAAGCATGATGTAAGGAAAAGCTTCTTAACTTAAGGGGTGGGGGACTTGGTTCCTCCCTCCCACCCCCAACTCCTGTAGTCACAGGATATAATCACTGATGATGAGGTGTTAATGTGTTAACAAGGTGTTAACACTCAAGGATCTCTTTACAAAGTGTGAATACCTTTCTATGATGGAATTAAAGGGAAGCTGGCCATAGAACAAGTGAAAATTTGCCTCTTGGAGACTTTTAGCTAACTGAGCCTGCCAGCAATTTGAAGCAGCCCAGACTTAGAGCCAGTAACTGAAAAAATAACCAAACCCCTGCAAGAGAATCACCTTGAGAGGAAGGGGCAAATTTATCTCTGCTCCCTCTCATCAGCCTGGGTGTCTAGTATTGGAACTACTCATCCATAAGGAAACACCCTACATAGTAATTTCACAGTCATTTTGAGGTACCAAGGATGCAGATACACAGAAGAGCTATAAGCAGGTATGTCCTCTGGCAGCAGGAAAGAGTGTTAGTTATGCACTCCAAAGAGTTCTCCCTGGCAATCAAGAGTTAAGTTGTGGAGAGGAACAGATTTGCCCAGAAGAGACTCAGCCTATAGGAGATCAGTATGAGGACTCCAACGGAGAGAAAAGAAATCAGGCCCCTATAGAAGTACCATGATGATGCAATAGAAGAAAAAAAGACAGTGAGACCTTGCAATACTGGAGTTGTGAATGCCTTGGCTGTGTTCCCTAATCATATGCTTGTCTATCATGTTACCATGCTTAAACCTACTCTTCCCAGTAGGAGAAGTAGTAGTAGTGACCCAGGCCCACAAAGCGTCTCAGAACACAGGGCAGTAAGAGCAACTCACTAGGAGCCAGCTTTACAATGCAAGTGTGAATTGGGGGAGTGGTCCAGAGAGGATGCTATACTAACAATTATGACTATTGAAGAGTAGAATGGGATGCCTGGGAGGGGGGTGGGGGTGGGTAATGCTTCCAATCCTTCTAGAGATCTTCAAGAGAGAGCTTGAAGAAATGCCTTTCAGGATGAACGATTATGAGTCTAGCAGTATCTTCTCTGCTCCCCTTAGCTGCATTGTGGTTCTGCTGCCAGAAGCCATACCTGCTTATAGCTACTCTGAGTATCTGCAGCCTTGCTACCTCAAATAGGCCTCAGAATGACTCTCAAGCTACTGCACAAGGCCATTTCCTTATGGGTGAGTAGTTCCAACACTAACAATGATACCTATTTCCTATGGTTTCTATGAGGATAAAGGGAAAAAATATTTTTAAAGCAATAAGCACAGTGCTTGGCACACAGTGGATACTATATATTAAATGCTAGCTGTAATAATCATTCTTGTCAGATGGTTTCAGATTTTGAAGCTTTTACACTGAATGTGACTTGAAGTGCTATGCTTTTTAGAATCTCTAAATACACACACACACAAACACACACACATGCATATGTAATACACATTATAATGGGAATAGGAATTTGAAGATCTCCCCTGTCCCCTAATAAGTCCAATGTAGTCACATACAGTCTGTGGTGGGAGAAGTTTGCTGAAGGGTGGAGCAGAGCCCACAGAGAGCTGGGAATCAGAGCAGCTAGACTGGAGGGAGAGAGAGGATGCACCCAGGGAGACAAATGAGCTTGTGAGTGTTTGTGTCATACCACCCCCCCCATAGTTAGACCTGTGAGTGTTTATGGGAAGGCTAAAGGATGGTGTTGCTTCATGCTGTGTTATGATGTACTAACTTCTTTCTTTCTTTCTTTCTTTCTTTCTTTCCTTCCTTCTTTCTTTCCTTCTTTCTTTCTTTCTTTCTCTTTTTCTTTCTTTCTTTCTTTCTTTCCTTCTTTCTCTCTTTTTTCTCTCTTTCCTTCTTTCTTTCTCTCTTTCTTTCTTTCCTTCTTTCTTTCTTTCTCTCTTTCTTTCTCTCTTTCTTTCTTTCTTTCTTTCTTTCTTTCTTTCTGTCTTTCTTTCTTTCCTTCCTTCTTTCTTTCTTTCTCTCTTTCTTTCTTTCTTTCTTTCTCTTTTTCTTTCTTTCTTTCTTTCTTTCTTTCTTTCTTTCTTTCTCTCTTTTTTCTCTCTTTCCTTCTTTCTTTCTTTCTCTCTTTCTTTCTTTCTTTCTTTCTTTCTTTCTTTCTTTCTTTCTTTCTTTCTTTCTTTCT
>JAQQSW010021040.1:0-10737 GCA_028646575.1 Pseudocheirus occidentalis | reverse complement strand
AGAGAGAGAGAGAGAGAGAGAAAGAGAGAGAGAGGCTAGACTCAGATGAGAATCCAAGCAGCACCAGCTGGCCAGTGGTGCCCATGCCTGTCTCAGAGTCCGCAGATCACAGCCCAGCCTCCCAGAGGCACCTGTGGTTCCAATAGCCTTGCTTCAGGTTTTCATAGTAGGGTATGTCAATTTCATCGATCTCCCAGGTACACTGGTCATAGGGGAGGTCCTTCCATTTGATAAGGTAATGCACATCCCCCTTCTTGTCAAAGCTGCAACAGAACAGAACAGGCATGTGTGCTTGCTTCTGGGCCTGAGTGGGTGTGTATATCGAGGCAGGAGGAGGAGCCAGACACTGATATAATATACTTTTCTCAATAGCCCAGGGAATACAGGAGCAAATTTAATTAAGCAAATATACACTATTGTAACCTGAGAAGGTCACATGGATAAAATGCTGGAACCAGAAAGAGCTGGATTCAAATCCTGCCTCTGGCATTTACTAGCTGTGTGACCCTGGACAAGTCACTTGACCTCTGTGCCTCATTTGTAAAATGTGGAGGTTGGAGTCAATGGCCTCTAAGGCCCCTTCCAGCCCTAAATCTGTGATCTGACCATCCTGGGACTGGACAAGTCCTTAAACCTTTTGAGAACTCGGTTTTCCCCATCTGTCAAACGCAGGATTTGGACGTACAGCCTAAGTATCTGTAGAATTAATATAAAATCTTCTGTAAAGAGGAGACTGGATGAAATGATCTCCAAGGTCCTTTCCTATGACCCACTGAATGAAAGAATGTTGGCAGTTAGGTGGCAAAGTGGATAAAGTACTGAGTTCAAATCCTGCCTTAGACACTTACTGTGACCCAGGGCAAGTCATTTAACCTTCATCTGTAAAGCAGGATAGTAACAGCACGAACCTCGAAGGGTAGTTGTCAGGATCAGATGAGATGACATGGGAATGATTTATATAAAGCTTAATACCATCCTCGTTATCATTAATGTTAGGGACATCCATCTGGGTTTTTCTTGGCAACAATACTGGAGTGGTTTGCCATTTCCTTCTCCAGCTCATTTTACAGATGGGGAAACTGAGGCAAACAGGGCTAAGTGACTTGTCCAGTGTCACATATCTAGTAAGTGTATGAGGGCAGGGGTTAACTCAGGTCTTCCTGACCCCAGGCCCATCACTCTACCTGCCTTCCTCTTGCTGCTCTCGAGTCTTCCTAATATATATCTGGCCACTGGGTCCAGATGACTGTGGAGGAAACAATGAGGCTGGTGACTTTACACAGCCCTACCTCACTTAAATCCAATTCATTTGCAAAGCATGACATCACCTCCCTGATGTCTTGGTCCTCTTTGAGAATGAAGGACAAGCAACAACAACCCCATATTTAGCATCCATCTCCTCCCTCCATGCCTTTATCTAGGGTGTTCAAGGTTCAGCTGAAATACCACATCCTTCATGGGGCCTTTCCTAACCCACAGCCCTAAATGTTAGGGTGCCCACTCCCCAATTCTGAATTGACTTCAGCTTTCTGTTTGTTTTGTACATATCTTATGTGGACATGTGTCGTTCCTTTCTCCCCCTAGTTAAGTATAAGCTCCTTGAAGGCAAAGCTGTTTCAATTTTGTTTTTCATATTCCCTAGAACAGTGCCTGGCACATAGCAGGCACTTTATCAATTTATTGATTGAATCAAACACCAGGCAATGTCTCTTCGTGACAGAGTGAGCCGGATGGACACTGGGGGCCTCTGGTATATGCCCAAAATGAACGTGATGGAGGCCTACAAGATTCATGGAAAGAAATTCATGGCTTCCCACAGAAAAGCAGAGACAGGTGAGAATGGCTGGCATGAGTAATGGTTGGACCAAGTCCTGAAATCAATAAGGGTAAGACTGATTGCCTTGTGACCAGGGAAATTTATGGATTTTTCCATAAATAATTAGTAGTTATCAGGTCTTTGGTGTAATATATTTCAGGAAAATTCACCTGTCCAGCTTTGGGATGTGGAAGGGCAGAATTACAATCTGCACTTTGATTATTCAGTTTAATAAAGGTGAAAATCATGGGTCTTCTTGTCTTCCCCCTCCTCTTGGCTGTTCTCCCAAAGAGAAGAATTGAAACCCATCAGTATAGTGGCACTTAACTTAGGCAAAGAAAAAACATGCAGGGCATCAGAGACCTAATTAGCAATTTGAGTACCTTTAATACCAAAATTTTAAGGCAGATTCAAGTAAGTAAGGAAAGCTAAGGGGAGAGACCTCAAGATATGGGCTCCTGTGAACATGTGGCCATGGGATAGGCTGCAGCCAGCAGAAGTCATAAAAAATATTTGATTCAATCAGCATTTATTAAGAGCCTACTATGTTCCAGGCTTAGTAGGTTCTTAAAAAAACAGGTGCTAAGTTCAGTTGTTTCTTTTACCGGTTAAAATATGCTAACAGCACCCTCTAAATTGCAGTACCCTGGAGAAGAGCCCCAGTTGCCCATCCTAGTAATGGCTTTGAAGGACATGAAACCAGGTACTAGAAGAAATGCAAATTTTAGGTGAGGGCAGGTAAAGGTTAAGGGCCAGGAGAGTCTAAGGAAATGAGGGAGTTTAGTTAAATCCTGTTTTACCCTTTCTTGCTAAAATGTATTCACCCACTTCCTTGCCTCGGTTAATGCAAAATCCTGACTGTAGGTCAGATGCTGAAGCAAGCACAGAGCCCTCCACCCCACCCTCTTCCTCCCTCTCACCTGTGGTTCAGGATTCGGTGAATCATCATCCACTCAGGCTTGATCCCATAGCGATAAAATCTCTCCTCCATCTTGGCGTAATGTGGGTCCTTGTTCTTCCTCTTCTCACTCTTGCCATCCTCGTCGCCAGAGCCATAGTCAAAGGGGGGCGGTTCATCCATGTCATTCTTCCTTTGGTAGTTTCGATACATGACTGTGTGATACAGCTCCAGCTGGTCCACAGGTCAGAGGAGGCAAGGTCAAGAAGGCCCCCAGAACTTGGAAAGAGATATCCCCTGCCCAGCTCAAAGAGGGACACCCCATCCCTGCACACTCTGCACACTCAGCCACTGCACAGGGGCCAAAGGAGAGGCCAAAGGAACCTAGATCTCCCTCCCTTCAGCTCCCTCCCCATGGATCTCCCCATTTTTAAAATCATCTTTGTAGATGTCAAATGTAAGCTCCTTTCAACTGGGCACTGTCTCGTTATCTGTATTTGTGACTGATGGTCTTTCCAGCACAGTGCTTGGCACATGGTAGGGCCTTAGTAAGTGCAGGTTTCTTGATGATAACCGAGCTCTGACAGACAGAACGCATTCTTAAACCAGCAGCCCCAGGCTCCCAGGGGTATCACACAGCACACATACCCCTCCCCCTGCATTCCCTCTCCTTTTCCTCCTCCTCACCTGCAGCTCCTTCACCCAGGAACAATGCCAATAGGACAGTCCAGCCCACTTCACAAAGAACTCCCGCTCAGGGATGCCCTCCAGAGGTTTGGGTGGGGGGATGCCTGGGTCGGCATCAGGTGGGGGCAGCACCGTGATGAAGGGGGCAGGCGGTTCTGTCCATTTCCAATGCAGGATCCTTTGGACTTTCCCTTTCAACGGGGGACACTGAGGACAGAGAAGGAAAGGGGGAACCCAGCTATTTAGCACCCAGGCCTGGAACATCCTGCCTCAGATCCAAGATAGGATCATCCTCATTGGACCAGCCCTGAAAAGGTCCTATAGAACCTGGTGGAAGGAAGGAAGGAAGGAAGGAAGGAAGGAAGGAAGGAAGGAAGGAAGGAAGGAAGGAAGGAAGGAAGGAAGGAAGGAAGGAAGGAAGGAAGATGCCTATTCTGTTTTTCTATTATAATTGTTAAAAACCCAAACCATGTTTGTTGACTTCATGACCCAGACATGTATACAGAGCTCTTAATGCTTCAGCTGGGACAGCATGGTGCAGGACAGGAGTAAGAACACTGGACTTAGAGGGCCCAGATTCAAATCCTGCCTCTGACATGTACAAGCTGTGTGACCCTGGGCAAGTCATTTGACCTGTAGGCTCCTGTTTTCCCATCTGTAAAATGGGAATGATAACACTTGTGCTTCCTGCTTCATAGGGTTATACTAAGAACAGGATGAGAACGACATAAGTAAAAACCCTTTGTAAAAGGCTGAAGAGTAACACGAATGGATTACTTTAGAGCACTTTCACACTTGCCTTATAGCCCGACGGTGCTTTGAGGTTTCCTAAGCACTTTACCCTTTACTACCTCACTTGATCCTCACAATAACACGGGGAAGGACATGCTATTTTATCCTCCTTTCAAAGATATGGAAACTGAGGCGAAGAAAAATTAAGTGACTCGCCTCGGGTTACACAGTTTTTGTCTGAGGCTGGATTTGAACTCGGGTCTTCATGACTCCAGGCCCCTCATCACCCTCGTCTCACCACCTCCCCATCTCCTTCCCTGAGCACAGACAAGGACGCTAGAATCATAGGTTTAACAGAAGGGATCTCCAAAAATCACGTCGTCCGAAGGGGACGGAGACCGGGCGAGGTGAGGGGACTCGCTCAAGGGCACACGGCGCCGCTGTGAGTAGCTGAGCTCTGACTCTGAGCCAGAGACTCTTTCTGGGCCCTGGACTATCCTTCCCGTTTGACAGACAGGAACACCGACGCCCCGACGGCTGAAGTGACCTCCTTTAAGATTACAAAGGCGGTCAGCGGCAACCGCGGGACCCGAGCCCGGGATCTTCCCTCCATTCCACGCTTCTCCCTACTCAGGAAGACGGGCCCCTCCCAGAAGCCTACAGGGCTGCAGGGAACCAGCAGGGTCGCAGAGACAGGGCCCCTTCCTCCGTGCCCACGGCAGGGGCTCAGTCCGGAACCCTCCCGCTGCCAGTGCGGCAGAGCGGGGCCGCTGTGTGCCAAGGTTCCCCAGAACAACGCACATCTCTGGAGCACTCCGAGGCTGGCAAAGAGCCTAAACGGACGTTTCTGCATTGGCTCTCGCTACAACCCCGTGATGTAAGTGCTGTCATTATTATTCACCCATTTCTCAGATAAGGAAACTGAGGCAAACAGATGGTAAGGACGCGTCCAGGGTAACTCAGCTACCAAGTGTTTGAGATGGAATTCAAACCCAGGTCTTTTCCATTACAAGCCTCTCTATGGCCCCAAAGAATAAGCGCCTGAGATGGAATTCGAACTCGGGCCTTTCTGAGTTCCAGCACAGCCTTCTACCCACAAAGCCATGCAGCTGATGGCTTGAGACTGAGTCCTTGTAGCTACGGCATCAAAATGATCAAGCAAGGAAAATTAAGAGACATCACATGGGGTGCCAGGAGGGCGGGCCTCACTGGGGCAGAGGATTTGATTCCTGGCCAAAAGGGAAGCAGAGACACATGGAGGGACCTCAGAGATCACTGAAACCAACCCCTTTCCTTCACAGAGGAGGAAACAGGTCCAGAAGTTACAGGACTTGTCCAAGGTCACACAGCAAGTAAGTTGTGTCTGTGGCAACATTCGAACCCAGGAAGGGCTGGAAGGGGGAGGAAATAAAATTCAAGCTGAGTCCAAGCCTTCTAAAACCTTGACTCCCTAACCACACACACATACACACACACACATGTACACACACTCACACACACTCACACAAACACACACCAGAGGAGATCTACACAGGGTGGGCAGGGTCCCTGAGGTCCAGGGAGGTGGGGGGACATAGGGAAGAGCCCTGACTTGTAGACCACCCTCCCTTCCCCCAGGTCCCCCTCCCCCCAGGCAGAAGCAGCCCCCAGAATCTGGCAGATGGCCAAGGAAATAATACATGTGCCCTCCTTTCCCCCACATCTCATACTAAAAATCATCCGGTTCAGGCAGCACAAATCCCAGCCGCCTGGTAGAACCACCCCTCTGAGGAGGAGCTGACATCTAATCACAGCATTCTGGAGGTGAGTACCAGGAATCTACCCAGTCCATCCGTCTCCTCTCCCCAGTGGGGGCCTTGGAGGGTGGCATGAGGACTCTAGGCATGGGGATGGGCCTGCAGATACTCAAGGGTATCCATATTAGGAAACAAGGACCACCCTTGCCACCTCTGCCGCCCTAATACCCAGAGGCCACCTGTAGTGCACCTCCAAGCTACAGAGGATTCAGAAGACCAATGACAGGCCTCATGGAGTGGTGATGGACCCAGGCTGCAGAAGGAGACACAGACTCTTGGATGTGGCCAGGGTGGGAATTTGTTTTGCCTGACGCTGTATGTCTCTTATGAGGGTTTGGTTTTTCTCCCCCCCCCTCCCCCTGCTACCCCAATGCAAGGGGGGAGGGAGGAGAGAGAGAAAACAAATACTTGCTCATTGGAAAAAGGGAAGTGTGAAGAGAAAACATGAGAGAGAGCTCCTCCTCCTTTGGCAAACGCTGAGGTTCCAGCCCCAGAGATCCCCATGCTCTTGCAGAAGGAACAGGGCAAATGTAAAAATGGAACCCAGACTGATTTACAAAGCTCTCATGTTTCTTGTCCTTAGAGTCTCACAAGAGGTGCCTGTTGGTCCATCCAAGCAGTGATTCCCATTGTCCATTACAGAGAACAAGGATAGAATCAGAGGGTTAGGGCTTGGAACAGGTCAGAACTGGGACAGCCTAAAACATCGTCAGAGCTAAAAACACTTATAACTCACCTGCTCAAATCCCTTAATTTTCAACATAAGAGGCTGAGACTAGGAAAAGAGAAGCATCCAAGCTCCCCACAGTCACAGAGGCAGCAAAGAGCAGACTAGGCCTCCATCCCAAATCCTGTGGTCCCGAGCCCCATCCCCTTCCCCAGACCACACCACCCCTCCCTAAGGCCCAGGCCAGGAGTGGAGGTGGACAGCAGGCAGCAGAGCCCCGGCCCTAGCAAGGCTGCAAAGGGGCGATGAAAGGGTCCAACACTCACTGTACAGCGCGGACAGAGCCATTCACCATTTGGGATTTCGGGCAGCGGGGGGTTCAGGCAGTGCAGGTGGTAGGATGAGGGGCAGGTATCACAGCAGAGGAGCTCTCCCCCATCCTTGCAGACACGACAAAACTCCATGTGGTCGTCCTCTTCCTCCTCACACCCCTCATCATCATCCTCCTCCTCTTCCTTGGGCTCCCACTGGATGCCTTCCTTCTCCTGCATCGTGAGAGAAGGGGTTCCCTGGGACCTGGCTGCTCTAGAATAAGGGACTTTCACCTCCTGTCCCAGAGCAAAGCCAAGCCCGGCCCAAGAGCAGCTTCAAAAACCCCACAAGCTTCCCAGATTCCATCTCATCCAACTCCTTCCCTGGGAGTTAGATGCCACCCCACACCCGGGCAAGTTTGGGGGCTGGGGACCGTTGGTGAAGAAGACCTCTTTCTGCTGGAGACGCAGCTAGCCCAGCAGAGATGCTATGCCTGAGAAACCCAAGCTTAGGAGAGGGCCATGTTCAGACTCTGCACATGAGCCTGCTGCAATGAGGAAGATGGCAGAGAAGGGAACATGGGGAGTGAGTGCAGAGGCAGACTGTGAGTCTGACCCACACTTGAACAAGAATCCCCCATGAAAACATCTCCAAAAAAAGGTCATCCAGCCTTTGCTTGAAGACCTCCAGGGATGCGGAGTTCACTACCACCCAAAGCCATCCTCCCATTCCGCTCTGGGGCAGCTCTAAATGGAAAGAGCTTTTTCCCCACATCAAACCTAAATAGGTCTCTCTCTGTGACTTCCATCCATTGACCCTGATTCTTTCTAGGACCAATAGAACAATCTCCTTCCTAAAAGATAGCTCTTCAAACATTTGTCTATTGTGTCTCCCCTACCCCCAGCCCAGTCTTCTCCATCCTAAACATCCCCAATTCTTTTAATCAATCCTTATTAATGTCCTTCCCAACATGTGACTCTCAGAACCCAACACAGAACTGTAGATGTGGTGTGGCGAGGACAGTGGGACCATGGCTTCCTTTGTCCTGGACTTTATCCCACCTTTAAGGCAGCTAGTGGGCTATGGTTGGAGTTCTGGGCCTAGAATTAGGAAGACCTGAGTTCAAATCCAACCTCAGACACTTACTAGCTGTGTGACCCTGGGCAAGTCACTTAACCTCTGGTTGCCTTACTCGGAGAAGGAAATGGCAAACCACTCCACATCTTTATCAAGAAACCCCATGCCCAATATGGGCCAGAGGTCACAACTAAACAGCAGCAAAAATGGGTTCAGCTTTGTGGGTTGCTGGGTTCACACCATGATCTAGACCTGGCAGGGTTTTTTAGAAGTCACCTAGCCCAAACACCTCATTTGAAAACAAGAAGGGAAGTATGTACTTAAGGTCACACAAGAAGGAAGCTTCCGAGGAGGGACCTGAACCCTGATGCCTGGACTCCCTAGCCAGGGCTCTTTTTACTGCTTCACTGTGTCAGGAAGTGTCCCCCCTCTGAGTCCCCACAGCCTGGCCCTGAGCGAGGCCTGTATCCCCCAAAACTCCCCTAGTGCCTCAGAACGTCACCCCAGGTCTCCCCAAAGCTGCAGGTTTCTGGGACGGTAAAATGAATTAGGGCTGATGATCCCCCCTCCTGGAGGAGGGAGGTTGAGGCAGGGGCGGGGGGTCAGCTTACACAGTGGGGGCAGCTCCACTTGCCCTCCGGAGCCTTCTCCATCTCTGGATCGAGGCACACCAAGTGATAGGCCCGGGGACACGTGTCGCACAAGATGATCTCTCCTCCTTGCTGGCACACCTCACAGTAATCCTGATGGTCTGTCTCATAGCCATCCCCGTCCTCCACTGAAGGCCCCCGAGAAGCAGACAGAGAAGGTGGTCAAGGCTGGCCCTGGCCCTGCCCACCTCCAGATGTGACCCCAGGGGCACCAGATCCCTCAGATACAAACAGGTCCAAAAACTCCCCCCAATCCCCCAGGGACCCCTGTGCCTGCCTGAAATTCAATTTGTGAGTCATTCCTTTGAACTGAGTTTTCTCCCCAACCCTCCCCACCTGCCTTGGGAGCCCAAACCAACAATTTCATTGTGAATGAACCTACCATCCGTTAATTGAGGCCATGGGCAGAGCAGCCCAGTGGGGAGGGGCTGAAGGGAGGGGAGAGGGAAGGGAGTAGGAAGAGGGGAAGAGAGGGGGAGGGGGGGTTGATGGGAGGAGGGAAATGGGGAAGTGGGGAAGGGAGGGGAGCAGAGGGGTTGATAAAAGGGGAGGGGCGTTGGGCACTGTCCTGTCTCCCGCTATCCTGCCTGGGTCTCCTCGGTCTGGGGGACTCTTGGGCTGCTCACAACCGTTTTTATTCTCTGACCTGGAAGCTCTAGCTTGTAGCATTTCCAATCAAGAGAACGAAAAGGCATGAGAGTGGGCTTCCCCTGCTGAACAGTGGGAGAAGCCTTTGGAGAAGAAAGGGGCTCGGGATCATCTAGTCTAGCCTCTTCGTTTTACAAACGGGGAAACTGAGGCCCCTAAAGCATAAGCGACCTGCCCCCAATCACAGAGAAAGTGAGTGGCCGAGCCCTGGGAATAAGGGTCTCCTGACTGGAGGTCCAGTTTCTTCAGCTGCCCCTGTTGAGCGGGGGTGGGAGGATCTGTCCAGGTATCTTCGGCCTTTCATAAACCCCTGCCATACTCCAAGCACTTTAAAGACTGATCATTTCGTCAGTCTGGGAAACTGCACCAACGATCCTACACTTTCGCAGATAGGGAGCCGCTGGAGGCGCAGAGAAGCCGAGGCGGGACCTCCCAACTCCAAGCCCCCTCGCTTCCACCCACATATAACGTCTCCGATGAACGTCTCCCCTCCCTCCCCCCAAATCACACAACATCGGAGCTGTCAAAGACAGCCTGGCCCGGTCACTTCGGAGATGGGGCTCGCCCTGCTCACCACCCCTGTCCCACGACCACCAGCAGAGACCCCCCCATTCCTACTCCTCTTCTTCTTCCTTCTCCTCTTGCCCTTCTTGCCCAGGGCTGAGGAACACTCGGATCTCATGGAGGAGCTGTTAATGCTGGCACTGTCAAAGTCCGACTCCTCCCGGTCATCTTCCTCACTCTGCAGGGAGAAAGGACAGGTGCGTGGCAGGGGCGGCTAGACGTGGGGGCAGAGGGGTGGGGGGAAGGAGCCGGCATTTATTAATCACCTTCTGTGTGTCGGGAGCTGGGCTAAGTGCTTAACAAGCAGTGTCCCATTTGAACCTCACAACAACCCTGGGAGGCAGGCGCTATTATTATCCCCATGTACAGTTAAGGAAACTAGGGCGAACGGAGGTGAAGTGACTTGCCCAGGGACCAAACAGCTAGTCTATCTTGAGGCTAGATTTGAACTCGGGAAGCTGAGTCCTCGCGATTCTAAGCCCAGCGCACTGTGCGCTATGGCGCCACCTGGCGGCCGTATTTCCCAACTACAGTGTAAGTTTCTAGACGGTGGAGTTCCAGGGGTGTTTCTCCTGCAGCAATCAATGGACAAGTTTTTACTAAGCTCCTACCGTGTGGCAGGCATTGTGCCAGGTGCTAGTGCTACAAATACAACAAATGAAGCAATCACTATTTGCAAAGGGCTTATACTCTAATGAGGAAGTCAAAGATACTGACACCGGACAGTTGAATAAATAGATAAACCCTAGGAAGGGACCTGAGGCACAGAGGGCAAGTGACCGGACCAGGGTCATCCAGCTGGTGTCAGTGGTGGGATCTGCATGTGTCACGGGGGAGTTATAAGTATTCAATAAGTTCTTAATAAAGACTTGTGCATAACCGACACCATA